>JACDJE010000003.1:3725867-3947282 GCA_016647715.1 Pavo muticus
GACTGATAGGGGGGGGAACTGTTGTGAAAGAAATATGGTTTAAATTTTGTAAATGTCCAGTTAAGCTTTCTCAGTTTACAATTCTCTAAGATTTGTGGGTCTTTCTAGGAAAACCTGTCTCAAGCATGTTGGCTTTTTGGTAGGCTGATGCAGCTTTCAAATAAGAGAAATGGGAAGTTCACAGGAGAAGAAAGGGTAACAAATTAGCAGTCCAAATACATTCATTAGTCTCAGACGGGTGGCACAAAAGTTGTAGTTAAATTTACACTGATGACTAAAATCCTCCTGTTATAGTCTTTAACTCATCCCAGTGAATCTTTAAAAGTCTTCACTGATGCTGGATTTTTCTCTAGTTGGTGGTGCTTATGTGTCAGTGATGCTGCCCTTGGGCACATGAGGACTGTCGTGATACTTGCTGTTGCTGCATACCTGGCCGTCATAAAAAAAAAGGTACCCTTTACAGGGCTACGTTTCCAGAACTGGCATTTGGAATACATATGATTTTTTTGAACTGTTTAAAGCTGAGCAGCAAATGCTCAAGTTTTACTACTAAGACTGGGAAACAAAGTCAAGGGCTTAAAAACAGCCCATCTTTTCCGCTGGTAATATGCTTAGGAGCAGGAATAACAAAGATGAGACGGATTCAAAGAATTTACCTCCTTCCACCCATATGAACATGCAAGAGCACGATGTAACATCTCTATACAAAGCTATCATTTAAGGATCAGTTCGGCTGGGAGCCAAATGTAGTGGGAACATAAAGGAGATAAAATTGTGTGCTGGAGATTTCCATCAGGACACGGACAGAGGCAGAGTTCCCTTGAAATAAAGCATTGCTTTCTCTTTTAGAAGTGTTGTCTGTTGAAGGTGCTGCTTCCAGCCAAAAGCAACTGCTCTTCTCTCAGATAACTGTTTTCCTTTAATGTTAGTCTATCTCCTTTCTGTTTTTTCTCTCTAGCTGTGCAATGGGTTGCACAGATGGTCTAGCATAAGGAAGAAGGAGAATAAGGATGATGCTCTCTGATGGATTTATTTGTATACAAGTCCCAGTGGATGCAAGTATTAAATAGCTTTAGTTTTTTTTAAGTGGTTATACGTGTACGGAAGGCTGAGTATGCATTGCTAAAACTGGACTTTTTTTTTTGTTAAGTGGGTTTCAGTCTTCAAGTGGATTTTGTTTTTTTAACACAAGCATGTAAATGGCCGAACTTGATTTTCTGGGAAGTGTAACGTACTGGGGGGGGATGGCAAATGCTGGCTGAGTAGAATACAATTACTATAAAGAACCCTTGAAGCTGTTGTTGAGAATAGGAGATACCAATTGCCCTGAACTGTTAGTTTTTAAATACAGCCGTGATTGAACAGGAGGTATTAAGTGCTATTGGTTGTTAAACCTGCCTGTCTTGTGAGCAAGCTGTGAAAGGCAGTGAACCAGAACTGTGGTGGTCAATACCCGCTGGAAAAGCTGTTCTCTGCCAATTCTCCATTATAGGCTTTGGCTGTCTGCTAAACATCAAGAAGAATGGACCGGTCAGAAAAAGGTTAAAGAGCTCACCTCACACTATCAACAGAGGTTATTACACGTTGATTTTTTTCACTTTTTTTTTTTTTTTTTTTTTTGTCTCCACTGAAGGCAACTGATCACCTTGTTATATGGACAGAGTGAGGCTGCTTCATCTCCATTTACAGCTACATTTCAAATGCTGTCACTGTTAGGTGCTTGCTAATGCAAAGGTGTCTTGACAGAAGGCTTAGCTGAAAGCAGTATGTTTTCAGGTTCCTGACTCATATAAGTATAAAGGGCTGGTCAATATTCTTGGCGTTTTTATTGTCAATGAATTATCTCAGGATCTGAACTGTAGACATGTCAGTTTTGCTCTATTGACGAGGTAACACTCAGTACTGGAGGTACCAGAAACACCAGCAGTCTCTGGAAGGATTCCAGCATTCATTAACATTTGGAAATTGCTTGTCTTTTATACACCAGGATTATTAACTCTATTATCATTATTATTATTATTGCAGAGAGAGTTTGTTTCTGCAGTGGGAAAAAAAAAAAAGCAGGCATAGTGAGTGAAGCTTTCCAAGCACAGGTAACTGACAAAGTGGTTTTGTTTGTTTTTCAAGCTTAAGGAATATTTCCACTCAAAGGGGAACTTTTTCTTGAATGCGTCCTTCCTTTGTAGTCCAGCTTGTGCTTCTTTTCAGTGTAAGATATAATTACAATTTAATTGCAAACTGATGCTTAATAAAAAAAGCTTATGTAGTTGAAAGTGTGTGTTGGTAATTTGAAGAAAACATTGCATACTTGTCTTTCTGATCATCTCTGTGAGCTGAAGCATGAAAACAGCCTGATTTATTTGTGTCTGAAAATAGAAAATTGTTTTAGAACTTGAAATACCAATATTCTCCTGAGGTGTTTGGGTATTGTCAAGTTGTTCTGTACATGTATGAACATGCAGACAAGTACATTTCTGTACAGTGTCTACAATATTCTCTCATCTTTTTACTTAAAGACACGCACAAACACAGAGGAAGCTGGAAACAGTGGTAGAGATGTTGATGTTCTTCCTGCAGAAAAGCAGTCTGATTTGGGGTGGGGTGAAGGGGAAGAATGAAAAAACTGTCTGGAAAATCAATGAAGCAGGTAGTGTGCTGTGGGCAGGAAGCCAGCGAAGTGCTTCGTACCCAGAAGGGGAAGCTTTAAATGTTTGGTGACTCCTAGACAGAACTGAATTGATCCCACCAGTTTACAAGTGGGTCAGAATCTTTGGGTATCAAGTCAAAGAAGAAATTCTTCATTCACTCAAGGAATGGGGAGTGAATGAGTGACCAGCATGCTTGGTGGGACTGAAGGTGGAAGGCGCAAGTTATGAGTAAATGGCCCATCTCTGGAAAAGAACTGAGTGTTCAGTGGCTGTGATGGTGGCTTTTGTGTACCCCTTAACAGAGAACTAGTGGAAAGTCCTGCAGGCCATTGATGAACAGAGAAGAGCTGTAACCAAAGCACTAGCCTTTCCTTGCAAATAATTGTGAAAAATGTGTATTCTATTCAACTTTTTAACTTTAATTCAACAATTTAACTTTAAGAAATGCTAATCAAAGCCATTATATATGGAAAAATACTTGTCAGTAAACCTCTTCTAATATGTGTGTATTTACACCACGTGGTCTGTTCATACATACAGCTTATGCTGTTTATGGTCTCAGCAGTGTATGATTTTCAAAAAAATCTTGATGTGGTTTGCTACCTAAAAAATCCTTTTGGACCAGTGAGAACTTGTTTTCAAGTTTAAAAGGGTTGGTTATTCTAATATAGCCTCTGATTCAGGATGGTCATCTTGTTTAGCTAAGGGTATAAGTATGCTCAAACTTACTTAGCAAGTAGCTTTTTGCATTACCAAATAGGAAACTTGCATGGGGAATTGAAATAAATGTCTTGTGATATGAAGTATATTTGTTTCTCCACAGACTTTCTTTTAATGTTGTTGAAAAGATTTTATTGATCTATGCCCAGAGAGAGAAAGTAGAAAGAACAGAAATCAGGCAGAATGGAGCTCATGAAACATGGGGGCCAGGCAGCTGGCTTTCGGGGGGGGCTGCAGGAGTGAGCAGAAGATTAAAAAAAGAAGTCTGAAAAGCAGGAGAGCTGCTGTTTTGTTATGGGATTACAGCAGGGTCAGGAGACAAATATTTCTGAAATGGATACGTGCAACTCTGCCAAATGCAAATTGATATCATTTGGTGTAGGGATGTGATGTCCATCGCATAGTCTGTGCAGGGATGAGATACTGGTGTTCCTTCGGTTACTGCTGTGCTATGATACTGGCTTTTGACTGGACTGTCAGGCATTTTTGCATTGTTACCAGCTATATCGATGACTTATTAGCTTGTCTTTTGCACCTAGCGGGTTACAGGAAGGACCTTGTTCATCAAACATCTCTGGTTTGGGGGCTGTACAGCCAGGTAATAGAAGGTTCAAGTGGAAGAGTTGGTTTTCGTTTTTCACTGAGGGTCCTGGGTTGTGACAGGAGAAGAGGACGAAGGAACAAGATGCTGTATCAACTGCAGTCACGTGTATTTGTCTTTTCTGTAGACAGAGGAAGTGAACACGGCTGTCAAGCTGCACTGTATGTGGCCTTTCTGTTTTATTGAGAGATGCCAAGCAGAGCTCCAGTGCAGAAAACTGTGAAATGATTAAACTTCTCACGTGGTAGTGAAATATGCTTATCATCTTTATCCTTACTTGAGCTTCATGACTGTTTATCACAGAAGGCTGCATCGTGATTAAGCCCACAGCATCAGTTGTGAATAGCTCTCCTGCTTGAAACAGGAGGAAAGGGAAAGAAATGAAAGGATAGCTGGCTGAAAAATATGGCTGGCAGAGAGTGATGAGGCGACGACTGAAGAGTCAAACTCTTAGTTAATCAAAGCAGGCACAAAATTAGATTGTAGTCCTGGAAAAAGTCAAGTAGATTGTTAGCATGGCTGAGTGCCAGGCTGCTTCTTTTTGCTTTGAAAAGCATGGTGAAATTGGAAACATGAGTGAAATGTTAAAACCTGTGAATAAAATCTCGTTGTGTTAGCCCCTGTGTAGCTGCTATTTCCCATCTGGAATCAAAATGAATGGGTGCATGGTTATTAATATGTAATGAGATCTTAATGAAACAATAACATTGGAAGCAAAGGAGCAGAGGAATTTAGAGAAGGAAATTATTCATGTCACAGTTGTGCTTGGCATACTGGCATGTTAATGATAATAGGGCAGGCGTGGCCCTGGTTACTTGTGCCAGTGTATTTAAAAGGTGGAAACAGTAGGGCATCTGGACCATGAAAGCAGGTGCCTTTCTGAGTTTGCTCTGTATCAGTTCTCTTGTTCCAATTCCCCACCTCTTATAATGTTTTCTCATTCTACTGTAAACTGCTTGGGGTAGGGGTCATGCTTTTTATATGTTTATGAAGTCCTGCTACTTGTTAGGAACATATTTTATTGACTGCTGGAGGGATGACAGCATAAATAATAGTGCCATATGCAAAATTGTTCAAGTCTTTGCAAAGACACGTTTTTTCCTAACTCCATGGGAGCTTGTAACCTCTGGTTGAAAAAAAAAAAAAACCAAAACCACAAAACGCACCCATCCAATCAACCCAACAACACCAGAACAACAACAAAAACTACCAAACTGGAGAGCTTATGCTAGAGAAAGGGTCATTCTAGATGGGATGCTACTGGCCATCCAGTGCCTGGGCTTCAGTGTGAGTTGGGTCTGATCCATTCCTTTGCACTTGTGCTGTATCATGTGGTCAGAACAACCTCATTAGAGCTTGTGTCCTTCCTGTGCAAGGGAAATACCTGAAAACCTCCATCCTCTATGGAATGCTGCTGTGTTGATGTTCACCTGGTGTTCAGTGTATGCTTTAGGTTGTCATATACTGCTCATTGAACTAGCTTCATGACTTTGTTGGTTTAGCTTAGTTACCAAGAAATGTGAAGCTCACTCTTGCTGTAGCAACATGCTCCCTTCCTTCACTGCACATATAATAATGTAGTGGGGTTTTTTTTTACTGATAGTTGGGAAGATGTTGTTTTTTTTAATACATCTTACGAAGATTTTTTTCCAAGGCTTTATCACCCAGGATGTACTGTGAGAGACTACAACTTGCTATGGTCTCAAATGATAGCATTTCACAGCAGTGGCTGAAGTGTATCAGAACAGCCAAGAGTCCATCGAAACAGGTAATCAAACAAGAAAATTTAAAACTTAGTTCATGTAGAAATAAACAGTTGGCTATCAGCACAAGCAGCCCCAGGTCACTATGTACGTATAACTACAAAAAATGAGTCTGGCTTCACTGGGCTTTCAAATCGGGGTGCAAATGTGAAGTAGAGTAGCTGTAGGACAGAGACCCTAATGAGACGTGACATTCTGTTGGCCGTCAAGTTTGAAAATGCCCAAAGATGGTTTTGTCACAAAACAAAAAGGTTTAGGCCTGGGAAGTACAGTCAGCCCTCTGCCTCCCTAAGCAGCCTTGCATGATGAATTACAAGCAGTGCTTTGAGGAAAGCATCCAGGAGTTCTTTGCAGCCTCCTCACAAGCATGTATCTCAGCTGCCCAGATAAACCTTGGGGTTCCTTGGCATGCTGCAGTGCTGACTTGGCATTCAGATGTGCCCAAGTGAATGTGTCATTTGAGAAAGATGCAAAAAATCAAAGGAAGAAAAGGTAAATCACCTCATGAAACGTTAAGCTTACAATATAAAAATGGGACAAGTTACTTCTTAGTTTGCCAGTCTTGTTCAGATGATTTTGTTATGCAAGCTTTTCTACTGTTGTTTGATCACCAGCACTGCAAATCACAGAATGACTTGAGTTGGAAGGGGGCCCCAAGGATAGAGTTCCAACCCCCTGCCACAGGCAGGGCCACCACCCTCCAGATCTGGTACTTGACCAGGTTGTCCAAGCCTGTCATTGATGAAGCTAGTTGTGAGCTATATTCAAATCTGAGTTCTGAGTTAGTTGTGAATTGTACTAAAACTCGTTTCCTAAGCAACTTTTGATGATCCAAATAGTCAACTAATATATACTTAGGAGAATACATTAACCTTTCTGTTGTCTCACAGTACATTGTTACAGTACTTACATGATACATTCTGTTCTTCCAGCACTGTCAGTGTGTCTTCCACCATATTCCCCATCTGCAGCGTTGTGTTTGTACTGCAGACCTGAGTGATGTGAGTGAGGGCACGGGAGGCTGACCAGAGCTGCAGGTAGATGAGCCCTAAATCCAAACCAAAATAGAAACATAAATAAAACAGGTACAAATGCTCTCTAAAAATTACTCTCTTGACAAAGGATTTCAGCTGCCCTTCTCTATCCACTCATGCAGTCTTTCAAGTCTGCATGATCTTTCAGTGTCGTTCCTATTTCTAAGATCAAAAGGCAGCTAATTCTTGAACAGGTGAAGCTATAGTGGATTTCAGGTATGTCGGAAATTTTTGTGGAAAAGATTTTTAAGTGCTGTGTCATAAAAGTAATCGAGCAAAATGGATATGAAAGTGAAGCTGATTCTTCAGAGCATTGATGCGTCTTATACCCAAACCAGCATATGAAAGAGACTGAAGAATCAGCTTACTATAATATAGACTCAGAAGCAGAGGAAACATAAATGTGTAACTGTGCAATAAGGACTGTTTCTTGTAAACAGCGCAGCATGAGTGCAGAAATGCTCGTTGGGCGCAGAAATTGAATTTCTGAGGATTTCAGAGCAGGAAAGATTTCTGAAAGCAAATGCTGATTTTTCTACAGTATAGAAGGAAGGACTTTTCTTTATTAGTTATCAGAAGGTCTCCAGGAGTTTAGATTTAGTAGATTTCTGTGCTTTTTAGGATCAGGAGTGGATATGCTAAGGGAGGAAGTGATAGGCTTCAAGTCTTTTTTGAATGGGCAGGTCTGCCCTACATACTCCGAGTTTTAAAAAATCATTTGAAAGACTGAAGCATTTATGACTCAGTTGGTGATTACTGTTGTGTTTTTTTTTAAACTCTCACCCTGATCAATGCTTGATCAGGCTGTTAGTGACTCTTTGCTCAGCTCAGTTACTTGCATGGAGTTGCAAGTGTAGGCTTTTATTAGAGGCAGAGCTGCTGAACACACCTTACCTGGGGGTTAAAGAAGTCACAAGATTTATAACTTTTAGAAGCCCAGCAGCTATGAAGAGAATCTCTACCACAGTGTTCTGTCACTGTCATTATCTTCCCATTCGCATAGTGCTGTATGAGAGGGCTGTTAATCATACTGCCTAGGGCCTGGGAGCATGTGGAAATGCATGGAGAATTACCATAGCTTCAAAACAGTCAACACGGCAGGTCTTGGCAGTTGCTTCTGCTTCAGGTCTGAGGTAATGACAAATTCATCAAAGTTCCTGTATTTTTTAATGCCCCTTTCTTCCTTCTAGGCTGGTTTCACAGCTGCCACCTTTCCCCTCCCTTGGGAAGAAGACAGTTTTGGAAGGATTTGGGGGCACTGAGGGTGAAATGACAGCTGGCTTTGGCAGAGGGACCACAGGATATTTAGCAGCTGCTGGCGCTGAGGTGGTGCTAGCAAGAAAAGGGCAGAGGCCCCTTACCTCCTGCATTGGTAAGGAAGCACTGTTGTGGGGTGAGAGCTGGAGCTGAAGCTGTGCAGCTGCTGCTGATCCCAGGGCTGTAAGGCTGCAGCTCAGTTTTGGAAGTGGTTTTTCGTGGTCCTCAGGTTTGTGAATACAGTTTGGATCAGGAAGAAGAGCTGTGTTAAACTTGATTAGGGAATTTAGCAGTGATTAGCGATTTGGGTGTTTATTACATTAGTATTACTGTTGGTATTAGGGCTTGTTAAAAGAGGATGAACAATCATAAAAGCAGCTAGGTTGTAGAACTGTGGGGTGAGCTGGCTTTGGCATGTGAATGAGGATTGTTTGTTTTGCTGCAGGTAATAATAGCTTGTTTGGGTTTAATGTTAGAATTTGCTTATACAATTTTGGATACAAGTTTTAAATTGTTTAGTTCATGTCTGAGTCTTATGTTGTGTGCTGGGGCAGGCGAGGAGGTGGCTGGCAGCTGGGAATGTCACATTTAAGCATGAATAGCTTGCATTAATTTTCTTACTCCAGACAAAATTAGGAGTTATGGTTGGGATGATGAAGGCTGGTGGAGTATAAAAGGGATACACAGTCGAATATACTTTTGAATCCTTCAAGGATCAAATTGGTAACGTGAATGCTGCTGATGCAAAGACAAATGCCTTCAAAATAATGTTGCAGAAGTGTTTTCAAAACTTTTGCATATTTATCTTCACCTGTTTGCTCTGGGTTGTTTTACATATGGCTTGGTATTCCTAAAGCTCTACACTTCTTATAAACTGTTGCTGTAGATTACTTTTTCTATGAACACAGTTTTAATTCCTGGCAACTGAGGATTCATTGGAAGCTTTCTCATAAAAACAAAATTATTACTTATCATACTGCAGTGTTGGTTTAAAGAGATTAAATACCAACTAAATTACATGATTAACAATTTAATTGAGTGTAATAAGAAGCCTAATGCTTTTCCTAGTTCCTGGCCTCATTGCTGCTTGCTCTTGTACTTTATGAGGCTTTTTAGTTACTATTGTAAAGATCAAATAATACCATTGTTTCTGCAATATCTGTTTTAATTTTGCTCTTTTGAAACCACAAACAAGCCCTTTGGAGCTCACTGGAATTTGTAGAAGTGAAATACTGTGGACTGCTTTTAGGCCAGTACTGAAAGTACATCTTGTATGGCAGCACAATTACTTGTGCTTGGTTTATGTAGTCACGATATCTGTGTGTACGTGATATTTTCTTTCTAGTGGGTAGCATGTGAACAGCATCTAGCCTACAGGCGTTGACTGTCTCTTACGTCTACAAACCAGGGGACAATATTCCTCTTGCATTGACTGAAGGGTTTCCACAGAGGATAAAGTGGACTTCCCCTACTATGTTATGCCCTTCAGAAGATCTCCTTGAGCTAGTTCCCTTTTTCAGTTTTTCTGAGAAGTTTGTTGATTTGCTGCTTATTAATTAATCCTAAAGTACTGGAAACATGTCAAGTTTTCAAGCGTTTATCGGTGTGATGAGCTGGGAGCTCCAGCCTTCCCTCATTTCAGAAAAGCCTGTGCTCCAGGGTTGAGCTCTGCTGGAATATGTACTCTTCCTCAGGTAGCTCAATCAGCTGTTGCTAAACCTGCAGGTGGAGAGAAGCTGTAACTGGGCAAAGCTGTTGAGATCTGCCCAGGTATGTGCCTGTGTGTTCTCATGCCACTTTTCTGTAGGGTGGGACAACATAAATCTCATCTTAAGGTTGCAAGAAGGACAGCTTTATTTTTCTCGCACAGCATAATTTTATAAGATTGAAGACCCTGGTTTACTTTATTATGAAAACATTCGATATTGTCTTTCAGCATTCCTGTCTCACAGCATGATGGATAGCACAGCACAGGAAAGAAGAGGCTTTGTCTCTGTAGACACGTTGGACCTCAATTTATAATGCGACAGTATCTGTGTGCTGAATCTAAACACTGTTAGAGATGATGGCATTTTTTCCTCTGGCTGAAAATGCAGGAAGAACATCTCAGATTTTTGTCTTCACAAAGCACATGAAGCCTTAGGCTTTCTAGTTGATTAGAGCTTCAGAGTAGAAAGCATGTGTGTCCGTGGGTTAGTGCTGAAGGCTGCTCTCCAGGAGTACAGGAAGGACGTGGAGCTCTTGGAGAGCGTCCAGAGGAGGGCAACTAAGATGATCAGAAGGCTGGAGCACCTCTCCTATGAGGAAAGGTTGAGGGAACTGGGGTTGTTCAGCTTGGAGAAGAGAAGGCTCTGGAGAGACCTCATTGTGGCCTTCCAGTACTTGAAGGGAGCATATAAACAGGAGGGGGAACGGCTGTTTATGAGGGTGGATAGTGATAGGACAAGGGGGAATGGTCTTAAGCTGAGACAGGGGAGGTTTAGGTTAGATATTAGGAGGAAGTTTTTCACCCTGAGGGTGGTGACGCACTGGAACAGGTTGCCCAAGGAGGCTGTGGATGCCCCATCCCTGGAGGCATTCAAGGCCAGGCTGGATGTGGCTCTGGGCAGCCTGGTCTGGTGGTTGGCAACACTGCACATAGTAGGGGGGTTGAAACTAGATGATCATTGTGGTCCTTTTCAACCCAGGCCATTCTATGATTCTGTGATTCTATGATTTTGTATTCCTGGTTTGGTCTACAGAGGAGCCACAAAGGAGGGAAGGAGTGTGTGTGTGTGTGTGTGTTAGTAGCATAAACTGGATCATAACTGAAGTGAGGTAAGTTACATAACTTTGCCTCTTCCACTGATGAAGTTGAATTTATTCTCTTGAATACAAATCTTCCTTCCTGATATTTTGTTTGATATCACTTAAGCTTTGTTTTGTGAGAGGTGAGGGACCAAAGCTGGTGTTCTTTGGGTTCAAATACAAAGCAGAAAATATTTTTTGTAACAGGATTCTGGATTTTGCTGTTTGATAATCTGCCGGGCGGACTGAGTGCTGAGACCCCTCCTGGTTCTCTGGCATGTACTGAAACACTGGTGGCGATTCTACAGCTGCTCTTCATGCAGCAGCTCTTGTGGGTCAGCCTGAGCTAAGCTATCTTCCCCTAGTTACTATCTGAGTGGGTGCTTTCTCAAAGAGACTTCAGCTTTCCTTGGTGGAAAGTGTTGTGTGAATTTGTGTGCACGCAGTACTCAGGGCTTCAACACTTTCTGCAAAGCCTACCCAATCTAAATGATTTTTTGATCATAATTTAACTCCTAAATAGTAATTGGCAAGTAGTGCTTTTGAAAAGGAAGCTTTGGAAGGTCTTTTTGTTTTAACTATTTAAAAAGGGGGATGGCTATAAAACGGCTGATGTATCAGTATGACTCAGGTTATGTTCAGCTTGGAAAGGGAAGGTCTTTGCTGTAATAATTTGTTTTCCTCTTCCTGTGCAAATGGCCAGTTTAGATTGTCTGCTGAAGTTGGTGTAGAAGATCTGACATCAACTGTCGGTTTGAATTTGACAGGGAACAGTGATTAACATTCTCCTAATATATGTAGCAGGTGAACTGAGCACGTAAACCATTTGAAGGAATGAAGTTCCTTTACAGCATTGCAAATGGTAGTCTGCAATTGTATTTTAAAATGTCCAACAATTGGTGTTGATGCTTACGTAAATTGTTATGGTTAGGTATTCATGAAGTAGATTTAATGTAAACCATAGTCACTTTTTTTTTTAACTAAATCGAGAGATGGCTTTAAAGAGAAAAGCAGGTATTTATGAAAAAGAGAGTTGGAAGCAGATTTGGAAGATAAAAAGACACGTATCCAAAGTTTTGGAATGGTGGAGTTTTGGACCCTGCTGTGTTGCAGGCAAGTCACCGAGTTTCACTGAAGTTTAGTAGCTTATAAAAAGCAAAATGAAGAAGAGGAGGTGATCAATACTTGGACTGCCCAGGTGTACGAATGTTTATTGACTGAAAGCATGTGAAGGCACTGAGATTAGAAACCTTATGGAAGTAACTGTTATTAGAGCTGTCACTATTAATAAGGCTGACTAAAGTTGCCCTATTTGATTTCTGCTCTCTTATCCAAAGAGAAAGTTTTAACTGGGAAGAGTGAAGAGAACTGAAATTTATATCCACAGAAGTGCGGTAACGGTGACTTCAAAGAAATGCTGTCAAGTTCTAGGCAGGCAGCGCTGCCTGCATACACAGCCTGTTTGGGAAATGTATGGCCATTAAATTCAGCCATTAAATTCAGCCATTACTCCAGAGACTGTTTTGCTGAGGTAATAATCAACTTCCACGGAGCATCCATCATGGTTAGAATTACTAGAAAAACAGTCTTGCTGTCTCAGAGTTGTTATGGAAATTAGGCAAAGGGAAAAGTTCTGCTGCTGAAGATCGCAAGCCCTTCTTGGGTCTAATCCTTCAGCACTCACTCAAGCACAGCTCCCTCCTAAAGCAGGATAAAATAGTGATCCCATCGGAATCAATGGCAGATTTCCCACTGACATTAGTAGATGCATGATTTCACCCTAAGGCTGTTGAAACAGCTCTTAAGAAGTTCTATGGAGAAAAGTAGAAAGGAAGAAGCAGTGCTAGTAAATATGGAGTGCACTGCATGGAAGATAGGAATTCATACCTTCTCTCTGTGCAGAAAGTCAGTATCACCAATAGATGGAACTGTAGTGGAGGGTTATCTGTTGCAATTTCCCTCTTACACTGTAGGACCTACCTTTTCCCAGATAGAAGTGACAAGACTGGATGACTTAATACAGACATGGTAAAACATGCAACAAGTTCCAGTCCTTCTCTGTCTACAGGCCTGTAGCTGCCCTCCAGTGGAGAGGCAGGTGTGCCTAGTGCTGGGGTAAGCTTTCTACAGCGCACTCACTTGGGTAGTCCATCATGCCTGTAAAGGGACACTGAATTTGTACAGCTACTCCTTTGCATGCTGAGCGTGCCTCTAATGTAGGTTGTTGGACACATTGTGGCTCAAACTTCCAGTACCGAGGCTGAATAAAGGAAGGCAAACTATGTTAGCATTGTCTCTTGTGAGATAGAATTATAAATAATGCCTATGCAATTCTTTTGTTTACCTTCATTTATACAAGTAGGAAACTAAATAATCCCTGAAATTTGGCATGTATGTTAACGAATACATGACTTGGCGGTGTTAGCATGCTGTCAAGTAGCTGAAGTGTAAAATAATGGTTTTTGTGCCACTCTGAGTATTTGACTAGAATATGAACGCAATCTTGCGAAAGATGAGCAATAGCCTTACATTAACATGTTAACCAATAACCTATCTTCTGAGGTGTTTTCCTTTAAAAGCAGCAGTTAACAAAACATGCCTACAGAGGGTCTGATTCAGTTTTTTTTAATGGTATTGTTCAGCACCTGGGCCTGGTGCAACATGACTAGGCTGAGGGTGGATGCTGCCTGAGGAATGCCACTGGTAGCCTCCCACCTTGCACATTGCCAAGGGGATGTTCTTGCCTGGGGAAGGCTGGGATGGTGCGAGTTCCCTCAGAGGGGCTGAGGGAATCCAAGGAGCTCATTCAAGGACTCGTGATATCCCCTGCATGAATGTACAACTTCTTGTTCTGAGCATGAAGTCAGTAGTCAGCTGCTGTCAACAGGCCGTGTAATGGAGAGCTGCCTGCTGAGTAATTTCTGAACACACTGTCAGCCAGCTGCAGCTCTTCTAGTGTAATACCTCATCACAGTCTTGAATTTATCCCATTATAGTCAATAGATTTGTTTTGCCCGGTTGAAGTTGAAAAGGAAAACCAAACTACAGTTGTTCTACCCCACAAACATCTGTTGTGAAGCCCAATATGATGGATTCTGTTGAATTTCATTTATGTTTACTGGACCAAATCCTCAGCTGTTGTTTCAGCTTTAAAGGTGGCTGTCTAAATCCAAGACCTTTATGCTAGCTTTGGCTATTATGCTAGCCACCAAATCCGAGACCTTTACGCTAGCTCTGGCTCCCTCTGAATGTGCTTTAATATACTCCAAGGTTTGTTGGTATTAGTTGAAGCACATTTATTACCCTGCAAGAGCTATTGCAAAACTACTGCATTGTGCAGGCCAACCAGCTAGATAGTTTTTGCAGTGCTCTCACTTTTCCTTTGGTTTAATTTATTTCAAGTGCAGCTCCTCTCTGGAAGCTGTCCCTGTAGGAATGAGACAGTGGCACGCCAGGGCTGTGTCTTCCCTGCCAACTGGACTCAAACACTGCACAAGTGGGTCACCTGCAACCTCTGCAGAAGTCTCAATCAGACCAGTTTTGTGTCCCCTCCCCTCCAATTTCCAGGTGACTTGGCCATTTCAGCAGCAGCAGGAATTTGTCTGACCATTGCTGGCCTGTGCCCACAGTACATCAGAAGGCAGCCCTTGGCTCTGGTGAACATTTGTCTGTGTTGCAGAGGCCAGTGTCCTTGGAGAGGAGGCACTTGGCCTGCCCTGGCTCTTTGGCCCTATGCTTGCAAGTAGGAGCACATGCAGATGATCTGGTGAGTAAGCTGAACACTGCTTTAAGACAGTCATGCAAAAATTATGCTGAATGCAGCAATTGGCTCATTTTCTTTCTTTGCTCTAAGTCATTGTCCATGCAGTCAGTTTCATTCTCCTGCTTGGAGAGCAAAAAGTGGTGTCAAAACCTCTGTGAGTATTCTTCAGGTAACAGCATGCGGTGTTGCTGTGTCCCCTTTTAGGATTTGATGACACTGGGAGTTACTTCATAGGCGGTGCATGTCATCTTGCACTATTAGCTTCTTTAGCCTGTGTCCCATAACTGACAGGAGATAGGGCAGCCATCAGGGCTGGATGTGACCTTCATTTATTTGCATTTTACACAGCACTAACTAGATCTTCTGGCAGCTTACCTGCCAGGGTAGAGCTGCCATTTATGAGGATCCCTTTAGGTTACTGGGCAGGTGGGAGACTCAATGGATTGCATTAAAAAGGATTGCAGAAGAAAAATGGATAATCCTAAAATCTAAGGTCTGCTTTTACTTGCTGAAAGAAAGGGGCAGTTTTCAGTGTTTTGTCACACTAGGTTATTTATCTGAGTCATGCTCCTAAAGTTTATTCTTGTTTGCCCTGTAGCGCTCAGCTCTGGTCACGTGCATTTCATCGTGGTGAGTTCTCACCTAGAAGTTCATGAGGACCCATGTCAGTGCCTTTTTTCCAGTGTCGTGCCCATTATGCAGCTCTCAGTAAAAACAAGAAACATTTGTCACATGGGAATATGATTAGAGCAAGAAGACTGAAGTCTTTGCTCAAGTCTTGCACTCTAGAGTTCTAAACTGCTTTCCTCCTCCTGACAGTGATTTTTGAAGGGAGGAAGGCTTGTGTCATGCAAATGTTTTTGTACGTTTGCCTCTTGGTATTTTTTTCCTCTTTTTCTTTGATCTTTTTGTTCCATCAAAAATACCAGTGAACTCAAGAGAAGTGAAGTTAGTGGTGCTGGAGGAGGCTGGGGCATTGCCCTAAGGAGGTGATTGGGATGGAGGTGCTTAGCTCCCCGTGGTCATGCTGCAGTGTGGCTATAAGCAGAGCCCGTTGCTTGTGTCAGTAGGAGGTTCTGATTTAAAAGTAGTGGAAGGATTTGGCTTATGGGAAACAGAGTTCAAAAAAACTGCTTTAAAATCTCCCAGAAACTGCTGCGGAGTTTTGCTCTTTGAGTTATTGAGCACAGTGTTGTAGAGCCCTGCTGGGTGGCTTAGAATTTCTTTAAACATTTTCTAGAAGGGCTATCATGCACTGTTAAATTCTTCAGGACTTTTCTGTTGTGGGAGGGCACAGGTTTTGATGCAGTCTTTATTAAAAGGAAGTCTGTAAGGTCATGACTGGTTGCTTGGAATCACTCATGCATTTCCTTAGAAATAGAAGGATCCAAAGAGTGTACAACTGAAGTGGAAAGCTGTGTGAGGACCATTTCCACCAACTTATTTTCCTGACCATACTTGGGTAACAGAAGGAAGGGATCTGTGTATCTTTAAATTGGAAGCAACATAAAAAGGGCCAAAACCTGAAATCAAGCAGGCATGTAATGAAATTTCCCCCTGCTCCATAATTTCCCATTGTAATTGTCTTACTTTTTTTGTCATATCTACTTGCATCTTAACAAATGGAAAATATCTTAATTTGAATAAAACAAAAGCCTATTCATGCTTGTACTATTCACGCGGTTTAATTGGTTTAAAAAATACAAATGTTCTTTGAAAGGAGCTGATTTGATTTCAAGAGGCTGGTAGCTGTTGGTCATATATGGCCTTTCTGATCACAAAAGAAAAGGAGCAGAACTAGGCATAAATGGTTTTGTTTCAACTTGCTTCTGATTTTTATATGGATTGTGCCCTTTCTGTTGCTGGTGAAAACAAAAGGGAAATATTCTTAGGGTTGTAGCTAATAGCACAAATGACAATTTTCCACAAGCTAAGACCAAGTGGGGAACTGAAAATGCTTTTGAAACTCTTCACTTTCCTCTTCTAGGTAATATCTGCGTGGCCTTACCGGCTGAAAAATTAATTAGGTTCTTGCAATATCTGGTTGGATGGTATTACAGCGATATTTATCAATGCAAGACTGGGTTTTAATGAAGATCTGCAGTTTTTTTTAATACTTGTGATAAGTAAGAGAGGATGATTAGCAGGAAAAGGTAGCACGTTCTTACATTTCCATTACATTTACATTGAATTACAAGAAAGAATTAGTTGAAGTTAATTTCTGGTATTGCATGTGGAGTAGTTTGTTAGGTAATAATTTCTTAATGCGGAACAAGTTTTCACAATAAAGGCTGGGTTGGGCTGGTGACCCCAACATGCATTTGGAGGAACATATAAGTAGTTGTGCTGTGACTGAGGGGTTCCTGAGGTGTCTGAACACATAGGTAAGGTCCATGCTGAGTGACAGCCTGAGCAGTGAGGACTTAGCAGGATTTTGCTTTAAGTCAATACAGCTAATAGGAAATGAACCAAATTAAAACAAAAACAAAAAACAACCATACAACTTTGTCTACATCTACATTTCTGTTTCAGAAAATCATGGTCTTCTGTGCATCTCAATACCAGTACTGGAGACATTCCTTGTGGAAGGGAGCTTTCATCGCCGCAGAGGTGTCCTGCCTAGGCCAGCCCCAGGCATGCTGCCAGGCAGTAACAGGGCTGAGCGCTGGTGTCCAGGCATGGCCTCTTCTGGAAGCTGGGAAAGTTTTCCCCTCGTAGTGTCTGCCCTGCATATCTGGCAGAGATCTGCACAGTATCTTTTCTGCAGCTGCAGGTTTGGGACAAACAGCCCTTAGTGTCTTTCCAAAAGAGCTCTTCCTGGGCCAGAAGAGGAAAATGTGCTTTCTCTGGGGCTCTGCTCCTGCTTCACAGCCACTTGTTGGGGTACCTCTTTTTCATACCTATCTCAGCAAGTTGCACAGCTTGCATGCAGAGCCCTGGTGCCTTAGAGGCTGCTGAGATTGTAACCCGTGCTCCTCTTTCACCTGGGGAGGGGCCTTCTGGCAGTAGCTGTGTAATTGTGGTGAGGCGTGTGGCACAGGCCATGCACCTCTGTGTGCAGCCTGGCTGTATACAAAATGAGCTCACAGAAAAATTCTTGAACTCATTGAAAGGATCCAGGGGTTTCTTTATTGGATTATACATCCTTCTGCAGGAAGAATGGGGTTTTATAGTGTATACTTTTGTTTAAATTTGTTGCCTGTTCTCCAGTCTGTCACATGGGAACCATTGGCCAAGAAACACTCACATAGCTTTGGGGAGCAACTGAGCCATGTGGTAATATGCAAAGCGCTGCAGTGAGGCTGCCTGCCACTGGGGCATGGTGAGCAGTATCAGCTCCTTGTGTATGCTTTCACGAGGCTGTACCCAGCACTAACAGCAAGGGAGACGTGGGGAGGTGCTGGTCTCTCTAGCTGCCAATATAGTTTACGTTTAAGCGGAGATTGAAGGGTGCAAGAAAGGGCATTGCTAGCGAAGCAAATCAAATCATGGTTGGCAACAGATTGCAAAGGATGGAGAGACCAGAGAATGGATAGGCAATGAAACTGAAAAGTAGAGGTAGGTCTCTGAAGGATGTGGAGATTATAAAAATGGAAAATGTTGGTTATTGGCAGCAACAGTCAGAATTCATGCTGCATTTCCTCAAAGGGAACACAATCACACATAAAAAGAAAGCTTTATGTGCAGCTTGGTGTGGTAGAATAGGGGAAAAAAAAAAAAAGGGAAAAATATATTTGCCCTGCTGGTTGTTGCTGTTCATCTCCATGAGTTCTGAGGCTACTTAAGAAGAATAATACTTAAAGTGAACTACAGATTAAGCAGTCAAGCTAATGAATAATTGAAGTATTTAATTTACCCAAAACGTCCCTACTTGGTTTACATGCTTGGCTAACAGGAAAAGAGATGACCAGCTTGTTGAAATTTTCTTCTTTCTAAGCAAAAGTCCTGGTTTATGCTTTGCTAAGATGAACTTGATCAGGCAGCAGATTTAGCATCCTGCTGAGTAGGCAGCCATTTACCATCTTGTGCTTCTATTTTACGAGAGGTTCATTAGGTGAATCCCTTCTGAGATATTTATCTTTTAGATTGTTTCACAGAAGAAGCAAGTCATTTATATTTTTTCTTGATTTTATTTACCATGTAAAGAGGCTTACTTCACCTTTGCTCTTCTTATACAAAGCAGAAATCAGTCTGGAATACTTAACCAGCATAGATTATAGAAGTGTTTTAGCGTGATGGAAGTAGAGTTTCTCTGTTGATAGTTACTGATGCTAGGAAGAGCTTATCTCATTTGCTCATCTGTATGGGTGCAATAAATCCTGTGTATGTCGGTTGGGAAACTAGGAGGAAGCAGATTTATATACGACCCAGTGATGATAAGCAGGCTTTACATTACACAGCTGCTGAGAATCTCTGAACACCTTTGTGTCCATTTGCCCTTTACATTCTCCTTATTCCCATGGACATAAGAGGCAGAGTCAGATTAGCCTGTTGGTCTGACCTCGGGATGTCCCTTGCCTTGATGCCAGCATTCTGCCCTCTGTGGCTGAAGAGGGGCTCTGGCTGGGTCGTTTTCCTGCAGTTTTGGCTTGGGCTGCTGTGCCCTCCAGAGAAAAGAAGAGGGCCAGCTAGGTAGAGAAAAGATCAGATGCAGTTCATGACTTTGTTCCTGCTGAAGAGGAGCCAGAACTGAACCTCTCAGATATATTCTGAGGGACGTAATGAATGTAATTAGTAATTCATTTCTCAAGTAATTCTGTCCTTGGACTTCCATGACACCTCTTCTGTAGGATTGGAAACCGAAAAGCCTGCTGTGCTGTTGGAAGCGGCTATCACAGAAGTGCTACCTGCAGGGAACAGAGATAGACATTGCCTCTTAGGTACAGGAGGGGTAAATGTTGCTTCCAAAATGCTGCTAACCTTCCTAGGTTCATTAGGAACTGGTATGCGTTGCATTTTTTGGAGTGGGGGACTTTGGGGGCTGGAATGGGCTGGTGAAAAGCTGCATCTTTCTGACGCTGCTCTGCACATGGCAGGTATGGAGTAGCACTTTGCGGAGCGGAGGGGAGTAGACTTCACATGTCTGAATGAGGTTTGACCAATGCCAATGAACTACGGTGAAGGATACCTGCACTACTCAGTCTTTTATAGACCCATTGAGAGCAAGCTTTCAGAATCCTCCAAAAGCTCTTTTCTGGTGTAGGGAGATTTGCAGGAGTTGAAGACATTTTTGCTCCTTAAGGTTTTCCTCCACCTGTTAGATACAGTTTTCTGATGTTACACAGTTGCTATGGAAATAAATGACATCATAGTCCAGGGAGCATGGCTTCATATGAGAAATCAATAAACTGGAGCAAACGGATTGTCAGACAGCTGTTTTTCCTCCCTGTCTTAGTAACACAGGGGAAAAAAAAAAAGAGGTGGATGGATAATGAGAAAGTGATAAATACACTTTTTTTTCTCTCCAAGGAAGTACGTGCCTTCTGAGTCAAATATCTGTCTGTTCTCTGAGACTTCAAAAGTGCTATCAGTAATCCTTAGAAGACTTAAAGGAATTCAAGTCAGGGACTTGGTAATTTCCCACTAATTGCATCATATTTTGTGTTCTGCTTATTTCCAGTTTATTTTCTGTTTTTGGGATCTGCTAGCTTGCAGAATACCTTAAAAGGAATTGGAATAAATGTAGCCAGCTTGCTCTGCACGATAATTGGGACTCCTGGAAGAGCACCATTGCCTTTGTCTCTCAGCCCTTCCTCGTTATCCTCCCCTCATTAGGGGCCTCTGTCAGTGTCTCTGTGCCTGCCTGCAGGAAGCAGCATGTCCTGCTGCCCCCTTATCTAAGGACTTCACCACAGCCCCAGCTGAGCACAGGGCTCCTCAGGGAGGAAGCTGGCACCTGGCAGCCACACCAAGGCCCAGCTCAGTCACTGTGGGGATTCCTGTGCAGGAGGTATCTCTTCCTAGGAATGAAGGAGCCTTCCCTGTGCCAGGGGTAGTTAGCAGGGTGGATTGCAGGAAACCTCTGAGAGAAGGTAGAACGGCAGATGCATTTTCAGCTAGCTTGTGTCAGTGCAGTAGTTGTCAGAAGAAATGTGCCCAAATTATGGTCCTAAGGTAAAACGTGTCCCAAATAGTTGTTTTTGACATGGTTCATAAATTAAGCGAATTAAATTGCAAGTGTTTTAACTACTAGGAAAAAAAGCCTCTAGAGTAAATGTCAAATGCCACAGTTAAAATAAAACTTGAAAATGTTTTAAAGCCTAGATAGGTCAAAGCCTATTTTGTGCATCGTGCACATGAAACAACTGTCATCATAAGTAAAGCAACCAATATTTTGCGATTGATAGCATTTCTAATTGCAGTGGCACTGATATGCTGCTCAACACGTGGTAGACAGCCTTAAAGGGATTAGTCAATTCACTGCTTCGCAGGAAGGCTGAGCAGGAAGGTTGTGCTGCTTCGTGGATTTGCTGTCACTTCTTGAGGAATTAGCAAGTTCTTGTGACAAGAGCCCATTTGAGTCTTTAGGTTATTTCTGAATGAATCAGCTGTGCAAGGGCAGCATGTTAAGGAGTATACTCCATGTTGTATGCATAACTTAGTGCAGAAGTGGGCTCTTTTCCAATATTTGCTTAAATAATGAAGTAAGCCTTCCTGAAGTGCATACAGGTGGGGAGTCCAGCATTGACAAGATGTGATGTTACAACATAGTTGTGACTGTAGAACTGCTGTGATTTACGGTTGAATAGAGGAGGTCAGCACTGACTCCTCCATGGTTAATCGCTTTGTAAACATTAGAGTTAGCACTCACCAGCTGTACAAATGTAAGGGAAGCATAGGAATATCACCCAAGTATGTCCACTGCTGCAGTGTGAGCTAGCAGCAGATTGCAGCTGTTGCATATACATAGTCTTCTGAAAAGAAGTATCTGAAAATATGGTCAGGATTCACTTGGAAAGCCATGTGTCGGTGCAAGACACAATGACAGGAGGGTTCAGTGAAAAACCTGGTTTTTGCAGTGCCCTTTAAGAGACTGTAGGCTTACCAGCTGGTGCAGTTGGTCTCACTGGCAACCTTACTTCCTCACTGCACATGCCTGGAAGGACCAGCTCTGCAGCATGATTGTGGCTGCTCACCAGCCCTGGAATTGGGAATAATCATAGAATGGTTTGAGTTGGAAGGGATCTTGAAGATCATCTAGTTCCAACCCCCTGCTATAGGCAGAGACACCCCTCTCTAGACCAGGTTGCTCAAAACCCCATCCAGCCTGGCCTTGAATGTCTCCAGGGACTTATCATCCTCAACCTCAACCCTTCCCAGTGTCTCACCACCCTCTCTTCCTCGTATCTAGTCTAAATCTACCCTCTTCCAGTTTAAAGCTATTTCCCTTAATCCCGTCACTACATGCCCTTATAAGAAGTCCCTCCCCAGCTTTCCTTATCAATGTACAGGAAAGTAGCTTCAAGTGTTCTTCCAGTGAAATAGAGCTATGACTATTTAATGCAGTGAGAAGAAAACAGCATTGGGAGAAATTTACTGATACAAAACAGACAGAAATGTGATAGGAACATTTTTGCAAGGAAAGGGTCTTAAGCCTTCTCTGCTGTTCTCTCCTGACTCTTCTTGAGCATCATGCATGAGAGCGGGAACTTGGTTTCTTTAGCATATTGCTGTTAAAACTACTGTGACTTTTAAACCTTAGTGTGTGAGATCACCCAAGTATCACAAGCAGCCTGCTGGGACATGATGCTCCAAATCATAGGCAGGGATCAAGTGCTGTCTGCTTTGCACAAATAGTTGTATCAAAGTCAACAAAACTTGACTAAGGAAAATGCCATTTGGGTCACTGGGGAAGTAGCTTTTAATAGCAGACATGCACTAAAGAAACGATCCTGTTGTCTACAAATGTTCTTAGTAATAAAGATGAAGAGAACAGATCGCGAGCAACAGAATAGCTCCCAAAGTGTATGTTTTCTCATGAAATATCTATTATTTATGATGGTTCTTTTGTGAAGCATCTAGCTAGGCCAGATGAGGAGCACTAACACAAATACAATCAGTGAATTCAGAGAGACTGCCTAAGTAAATAAAATGGGCACAGTTTGGCTCATTAAATACAGACTGCTTTTTATTTTCACTCTAGCATGCCAGGGAAATTGTGCGCTCCTCCAAGAAAGAGGAAGGGAAATAATAGATGAGGGTGGAAAGTGAGAAGTATCAGAAGGCACAGATGTAAGTAATGATAGCAGTAGCTGTGGGCTGCTTGCCACTGTGGAAACAACAGGAGCAAATTAATTGTGCACCCATTGCTATTTTGGAGCGTGGAAGAGAGGCTGGAAGTTTTCTAGGTCAAGAAAGGAGTCTTGCTGCTTACTTAATGCAAAAGATGTGTCTGAAATATGATGTTATTTACTATATTTATTTCTGAGTCTCTGTAAAACTAACAGAAAGGCGTCTGTTGCTCCTTCTAGCTGCCTTTAAAAGTTTTTTAGACTACAAATGACCATTAAAGGTATCAGGCAACCCCATCTGTGAGCTTACATAGCAGCAGGTAGTGCAGCCACACCATGGGGCTGTGCCATCAGCTCCAAACAGTGCCTGAAGGAGAGCCTTCCTTAAGGGGCAGCCATCAAGGCCGAGCCCTGGCACAGATGGGTGAGGTGCTCATCTCAGGGCAGATTTTGGCAGATCCTTCTTAGTGTTTCCTTGTCTCAGGCTGAGGGAGTGTGGGAAGGAGGCTCCTTCCTTGTGGTGGGTGCCTAGTGGCCCTGGGCAGCTCAGCTGTGCTGGGTCCTAGTCTCTGTCCCAAACACACCTTGCCAAAGTGCAGTAATTGCAGTGAGAGCAGTGGTTTACAGTCCTTTCTCAGGTTACCTGATAATGTGTGCAAACTACTCTGTAGGATGCATATGCAGACACATACATGCACTCCTAGAGATGAAAGGTACCTTGCGCTTTCTGATGTGACAGCAAGAGGAAGTGATGCGTGGAAATGATGTTAATTAAATGCCACGTTTTGGAAAAATGAGATGCTAGGTCATTGAGTTAAAATACTGGTGCTGTGCGAAGCAGAGTACACCAGTCTTGCAATTATTTCTAGAAACATTATCTTTATAATTTATTTATGTTCTGGTAGTTTCTGGAAGCCCCGGTCAGGATGCAAACTGCATTATGCTAAGTGAGTTTATGGAGTACTTCAAAGCAGTTCCTGGTTTAACGAGCGCTGGGCTGATCTCTCTTCTGTATCCGTATGTGGGAAGCTGCAACTGCCTCTGCGTATTTGCACAGGAATATCTGTGCTTACAGAGTTAGGTGCCTACACAAGAAGATTGTGTCAGTATACAAGCGGCTGTATCTGTGAGGTATTATAGAAGTTATATGTTGAAAACTATTTTGCATGTCCTGTATTTACATAAAGACTGGTAGAGTTACAGGCCTGCTAGGCTCAGGAGAGAACAGGCTCAGTGCCACTCAGCAGAGCTGGTTAACGTGTAGAGGTAGAAGTGTCTGACTGGGCAGGTTGGATTGCAGTCATTGACAGCTTCTAGGAAGACTGGAGTTAAGAGCAGTTGAAGAAATAACACAAAGACCAGCTACTACAAGGGTTAACGAAAATTTGGTTTAAAAACATAAAGATGAAATGGAACTATGCATGTGGTATGTTTGTCAGTTGCTTGCTGTGATTGCAGACAATAACTTGGAAGAGGCTAGGATGTCTGGCACTGTTTCTTCTAAGTGCTGGAGCTGGGTGGCTGCTGCCTGGGCTGGGGCATGTGACAGGGCGGCTGGCCGTGTGGGGTAGGAGGGTGCGAGGCAGCGTCTGCTCAGGAGGTTTGAAATCCTCTTGTGGTGAGAAGCTTCTGCCCAGAGATCTTGGGAAGTTAGCTGCAGTGCTCTATGAAATGATAATGCTAATTTTTAACAGATCTTGGAAAACTAGGCAGATTCCAGAGGCCTGTGGGACTCAGGTTGTTCCAGTGATTAAATTGGGTCTGCAAGCATAACCTTGGTTAAGAGGTCAGTTAGATATGATGTCAGTGGCAAGCTGTAAGACAGTTTGTTCTTGGGAGCCTGTATTAATTTAATGATCCAAGATAGTAAAAGCTAAAAATACAGTTCATAGTATGGTTTAACCACTGGTAAATTTGTCAACTTGTCAACTTTTTTTTGTGTTCTTATGGTTACAAGCCTTCATGATGTAAAAAAAAAAAAAAAAAAAGGCAACAGCAGTTATATAATAAACTTGAATTTCTTTAAATGGTTGGAACTGGTAACATATGCTCTTCTGATTAAAAGGAAATGCAAAAAACTTTGCATTGACCTGGTTAATGGATTTAAAACCTGAGGTTTTGAAGTGAATTTGTTGACATGTACTTATGAGCAATGAGACCCATTTCTCCTTCCCCTATCTGTCATTGGCTCAGTGTGAGGTTTTGTTGGTAGAGTTTGCATACGGAAGTGCAAGTAAGTAATGAGAATGTCAGGTTACAGAACAATGCAAATCACCTTTGTCTTAGTGCAGGCAAAATTAAGGCGATGTAAAAAGCAGCTAAGAGCTTTGTTTACATAAATATGGTAAGAAATATTGTAATCATAATACATTAACATTCACCAAGCAGCTTTTATCTCTAGCTTGAACTACTTCAAAAATTCCAAGCGCAAATACAGGCTGGGGAGAGAATGGATTGCAAGGAATAATCATTTGAATTTTAAACTAAAAAGAGGGTCAGCTAACATTAAACATCAGGAAGAAATTCTTTACTCAGAGGATGGTGAGGCACTGGCACAGGCTGCCCAGAGACATTGTGGCTGCTCCATCCCTGGTAGTGTTCAAGACCAGGTGGGATGGGGCCTTGGGCAGCCCGGTCTGGTGGGAGATGTCCCTCCCCATGTCAGGGACTGGAACTTGGTGAGCTTTAAGGTCCCTTCAAACCCAAACCATTCTGTGATTCTATGGAAATAATAAAATACATGCTCCAAGCAGTTCAGCAAGTGAAGCCAGAAGTACAAACCAAAGTGCAAGGAGAGAGATACTGAGGCAAAAAGGAATTGTGTAACCATGTGCAAACACAGAGAGGTGTGCAAGCTGTTCTGCATGTAAGGCTCCCTTCCTAATACACAGGTGATTGGATTTTACACCTCCTCAGAGCAGCAGCGGTTGGATTGTGCAGCACTTCTCCTGTTTCCTCTCTCGCATCTTGTGAGGGGATTTCAGCTTCCTGGTCAAGGAGCAAAACGGTCACAATTTTCTTGTTATTTCTGTAAATCCGTGGGCCTTACTGTCTGGGAACAACTCTGAAGAGTGCATGTCAGCATCTGCTCCACAACAACTGCATGTGCCAGTTGGCAAGGCAGTGGGGAGAAGAGGGAAGAGGTGGGCTGCTTTCCCTTCCTGCTGCTTGCTTTTATGGCTGTGCAACCCTCTGGCGGCAGTGGCGTTTCAGTGGCATAGAACCAGTTTGCAGGAGACTGCACATGCTGGTGGGAGTGCTGTGGGAGGTGGCAGCTCCTGCTCAGAGGGGTGTGAGGTGATGGCAGCTCTGGCTGGCCTTTGAGGCTGGGAGCTGATCTGTGGTGCTGGCGGACTTCTTCGAGCAGGTGGGAGATTGAATCCAGAAACTACTGGTTGTCAAGAAATCGTTAATAGAATAAAGCAGTTAGCGTATTAGCAAGTGATAGGAGGCTTGACTCATTATTTCAAGGCTAGTTGCCAGCCTTATCAAATCAGGCCATATCATAACAAAAATTGATCTGCTAACATCTAAGAGAAGCAAGTTACAGAAGTACACAAAGCTTCTTCCTAGTAAGATATGAAGACTTTTTTGCTATTACCTCAGGAAGTTGCATGTGATGTGAAAGGACTCTGAGACAAAAGGTAGAGATCAACTGCCTTATTTGATGTGTCTTTAAACAAATGTAAATAATCCTGACTAGAGGAAAAAAAAGATAGCTTGATTTGCAAGGAAGATATTTGTTTTTCCTAGTGTTTAGTACTTGTGAGATTGTTTTGTGGTGGACTCTTTCTTTCTCCAGGAAGGAGAAAACCCTCTGTCTTTGAAGACGTTCCTAAGCAGTGAGTCAGTCTGGGGCAGTTACAGGCCATTGCACCTCAGGGACATGGGACAGAAGGGCCTAGTGCAGTGTGATGGGAACAGCCCCAATGAAAGGGCTGATTTCTTAAACAAGCACTGACTTGCCAGGTGAAGGCTCTTCATCCCAGAAGAGAGTCTGTAGACAGATGTATAGCATCATAAGCAAAACTGTTTGGAAACACCTGCTTATTTTTGCTGGTAATAAACTAAGATACAGCTTAGCTTTACCAGTCTTCTGGTCCTTGGCCATCATGATCGTGCAGAGTTCTGCACACCTGAGGAACTTGGTATGTCTTCTGTTTTCCTTTGGTATTGATTTTTTTCTCTGGTTTAGAGAGGCTTGTACTTTGTTTGTGTGAGCCTACACAGACATGAAAAATGAAACTTATCCCTAGTCTTAAGTGTGTTGCCCTCAGGAGAAAGGAAGCATCCATTTCTTGTGAGGCATTCCACTCACTTGAGCAAGGTGATCTTCTGACTAATGACTTAAAAGCAAACCAGGTGATGCACAGATATTGGAGGCTGAAGTGGATGCATCAGAACAAAACATGGTCTGTATTTTGCCTTACTGCCTTACTAGCTGGATTAGTCCAAATGTTTTTGTCCCTACAGGTGACCTAAAAAAAAACCGCAGTTCTAGGGGATCGCCGAAGAAAGGAAGCAGAAAGTATGACACCAGGGACTTGGTTTGATGATTTGTTTTTAATACCAACTTTTTTCTTTCTTGGCGGCATACTTATATTACAGGGGAATATTTTTACCCTGTTGCAGAGCTGTGTTAGTTTTTTAACAAAAGGAATAAGAGGACTGATGATGAACAGATAAAACCATACTGAGCTGTGCTTCCTGGAATGTGGTGCATCTGACAGGCCTTTGTTGGGGTGGTTGAAGAGCTGCTTTCACTTGGGTGCTATTTTGACAGAATGTATTGTTTTTAGAGACCCTGGGAATTATGCCTATAAAAAGCATTCAATGGTTATGTTTATGAGGCTTCATTCAGTGCTGGTGCGGCTGTTGTCTGGGGGCCTTTTCAGGCTGGATGTGAAAGCAGGGCAGCAATCCTCAAGCTGAAGCTCGTTTGTTGTGTAGGAGCATCTCTCTCAGCTACGCGTGTCCACTGCATGTCAGGAGGCCTGGGCAGTGGTGCCAGGAACTCCTGAGGCCTCACACAGCTGGAGGGAAGGGCTCCTCTGCTCCTTAGCAGCTCAATGCTGCTGGGCTTTGCTGGGTACCTATCCAGGGGAGAGGCAAAGGTGTGTGCCCTGGATGGAGCAGGCTGTGTGCTGGGCACCAGGCAGGATCACAGCCCCGTGCTCTGGTCCATGCCTCTGGCATGGTGGACGGGTGCTGCCACTGAGGGCAGCAGGCCTTCATGCGTGCCCCCGGGCTGGCAGGGCCCAGCATCGCAGCCTCTGAGCAGAGCTGGTGAGCAGGGCCAGCCCCTGGTCAGGAGAAAGAGGAAAGAGATCCTTCTTGTGTTTAGAGCAGACTCTCCTCTTCATGGCTGGTGTTTTCCAAAGAGATTATTTGTGTCCCCACTGTCTCTTCTGCTAGCTTCTGTGGTAAGGTGGGTGAGGACAGTAATGTAATATTTCTAGATAACACTTTATGATTACCTAAACCATCTGTGATTGTACAGCATTACACAAATAGTGTGTAGTGCAGCACATATGCTCTGTGTAAGTCTAGTTCCTTCCTCCTGCACTCTGCATGCTGTCCCTGCTGAACTGAGAGCCACAGCTCAGTCCTCTGCAGAATTACTTTTGCATTACTTAATACTGATTCCTAAAAGATAACAATAATAGTTGTTTGGCTTCAGGGAGTGACTGCCACAAAATCTGTTGGAAATGTTTGTGATGTTTTGTGAAAATAAATATGAATATAAGTTAAGTGTAGATGAATAACCTAGGAAATTCCTATAGAAGTTCTGCTGCTTCTGCAGACAAAAGTGTCCCTGATGACTCCTCCATGGGCTTCAGTGATGTTTCTGATTCTTATGTACAAGTCTTCATTATTAAGAGTAATGTAAGTTTTAAGACTAAAAAAGATAAGCACTGAACTTAAAAAGATGAGCTTTCACATGGATCGCTGTAGTTATTTTTCACAATTGTCCTTGCTGACACAGGCAAAAACAAACAAGTTGTCTTATTTCCAGCATAACTTTCTTATTTATCTGAACTGATATAAGCAAGTGCTGTGCAGTGTGGCTTGTAGATGTACTTTGTGTCTCCAGCCAGCACACCTTTATTGGTGCTCCTACCCAAAGGTGCTGTCTTACTGCAGACAAGATACAAGTGCTCCTTATCTTGGCTGCGTTGTCTGCTCCTGTGATGCCCCGTGGCTGCGGCTGGCTGCCCACAGACCCTGCAGGGAGAGAGAGCGCTGTGGGATGGGGAGCACCAGGGGTGCTGCTTCAAGCAAAATGCCCCAACTTGCCCATTGAACAACTTAATCAGTTTATTTGGTCTGTCTTTTGAAAAAGCATAAGCCTGTGCATAAATACATTGTTATGAGATGCCTTAAAGCTAAAACTAGGCGCAACATTTTGTAGTGCTAATTGGTGAAAGGGTAGCATGGAGGTGTCTTGGCACTGGAGCACAGCCTAAGTCTGGTTGTACCCTAGGGTCTCCTTTTTAATTTACCTTCCTTGCATGGAGGAGGGAAAATACCTCCTTGTCCTATCTGCTGCCACAGCCCTATTGATTTGGGAGTGAGGTCTGGCTCCTTGGGCATGAATTTGCTCATGGAGCTGCCTGCAGTGTGTGGAAGTATGGGGTGGCTGCAGCTTGGGCTTGAGATGTGAGCTTGGGCAGAAACATTTGAGCACTTCCTGCTGGGAAGTGCGAGGGCCTGTATTAAGATGAGATCTTTTAAACTGTAGCAAGTTGGGAAGTGATAGAAGCTCATGGGAATCCTGACTGAAAAAAAGCAATCAGTACTGAAGCTGTAGCAGGCCAAGCAGGTGAGAAGTCAGGTTAGTAACTTGCTTTCCTAAGGACCTTGCTTGGAAAGTTCTTGTTTGTCCGAAGGTGTTTCAGTGCCATGCTCAGAGTTACTGTAGCTTCTGGTTGAGTATGTAATCCTAGATCTTCACAGCTGTTTGTTGTGTCCTTCTGTCTAATAAAAATAAAATGAATCATCTTTATCTATTTCAGCAGTGCTTTCTCTATCTTAACTAATGAGATTTCCTGGCAGATAATGCTTGAATTAGTTGCAGTGTTTACAAACTGCAGATCTGGGTTGGATACCTGAGAAGATAATGTGAGGAAAAGGAAAAAACAAACGTACTGAAAGATAGATGAGAAAGCTTGGTGGATTTGTGTACCACAAGAATAAAAGCATCTGTAAAAGTATTGGCACTGCACCACAAAGCATCCTACAGACAAGGGTGTTTGTAGCTAGAACTCTCTATCTTTGCAGTTACGCATTATGGAATTGACATCTATCACATAATTGTACTATTTTCCAGTAGGAATCTTGCTTCTACTTATAGTTTTGTTGATTCCTATTCTTTCAGTGTCTGCTCTGGTTCTAATGATGGTAGAAGCAGTTATCTGATGGTACTTGTCAAATTTCCGATGACTTTGGATAAATTAATTTCTCATTGGCTCAGCTGATTTATCTGTAGGAGCAATTAATCATGTTTCTCGGGGATGTGATGTAGTTTGCTTAAGAGATCTCTTTGAGGGAATGCCTTGAAATTACTGTCACCTGAGAGCCGAATGTGGCCACCTGGACTGGCATGGGATGCTGACCTGTGCACAAAACCTCCTGGGTTTATCAGGATTGAGGTGCGAGGCCATGGTCTGATTTGCTTTTCAGGAAGAGCTTAAATTACGTAAGGAGATGGTGTGACGCCTTGTGCCTTGCATGCAAGAGACTTTTAATTAAAAGCAGAATCTATTAGCATAAGGATGCCAGGAGAAAACAAAGTTATTTTTAAAGCTCGCTTTCATTCAGAAACTATTTTTGCAATGCTAATGGTGGTATATTTGCTTTGTGCTTCTGTATCTTAAGCAAAATTTGCAAATGTTTAAATGCTATCCTATTTTGACACTTGGCAGCTCAAGCTCAAATTCTGCTGACATATTTTTACAGCTTGTTACTACATGCATCAAAGCTCCAGCCTAGATAAATCCTTAGTATCATGAATGCACAGACTGATCTCTGCAGGCACTTGTATGAAAGATCTCCTCAGAGCCCAGCGAAGTGGTTTAGTTGTCACTGATATAACACATCCGTGGTCTGCAGTTGGAGTTTCCACACAAGACTGTTGGACTGTGCCCTGTGGTGTTAGTTCTGGGAGCAATTAAAAGGCCTAATGTTGAATTTTAGTTTGGAAGAAGACTCATAAAGATGTAATAATTATTTCAAGAGGTTTCTTTGCCTTGCTCAGTGTGGTAACCGCAGTGAACCAGAACAGCCTTGGTGTGGGTCAATTTGTTTGCCCATGCCCTGCAGTGAGCTGGTTTTCCAGGGTTGTGACTTCAGAAGTTGCTGTTTGCCTGTTTTAGTGTCTTAATTGAAAAATCTTTCTCTGGAAAACCAGGAAGTTTAGGTCTCTGTGGAGAACTGAGCAAAGAGGAGATGTGCTTCCACCTCACTCTGCAGTCTCTTTCTGGGGAAGGCTAAGTTTCGGAACCGTAAGCAGCACATGAATTAAGAGATACTGAGAGCACAAGTACTTAGCTGGGTTAGGCCTTAAAAAGGACTGACTTGGGAACTGTGGTACCTTGCTTCTTAACTACAGATGCAGCTTTTTGAGTTTGAATTTGTGTTGCTGAGGTTTCCATGTGAATGGCAAGAAAACTGTGAGAGAGTTCAACATGCTATCAGCCTCTGAACACTGGCAAAGAACTATGACTTGTTTTGTGAAACATGCTGTGCGAGCTCGCTGTTAATTTTTATGGTGTTGCCACTGGCATGTCAGTCTTTGTCACCAAGAAAGCTTACAGACAGATAGGTCGTAGATCAGTACATGTTCATCCCACTGTCATGGCCGTCTTCTTCACCAGAGAGCAATGTCCTGACAGAGAATAAGCAGAAATGTAGCTAAAAATGATATAATATGATGTTAACAGTAAGCCAATCTCTTGTTCAATTCCACTTTACAGATCAGATTTAGCCTAAGAAAGAATTTGGCCTAATCTACCTAACAGCGATAGGAAACTTCTCTTGTGGGGAGTACTTTGTGTTGCTATCTGTTGTGATTGGTGTAGGCCTTTCCAGTGTGCAGAGGCAGATCTGGGCTAGAATTAAATATTTAACCTTTACCTTGCAATTCGGCTATCTTTTGGCTCTCGCTGGGCTTCACCAGCTAATTTGATAACAGTAGTACAGAAAGGTTGGCATGTGTATCTGATGAAGGGTGGTGTGGATGAGGAGAATCCAAGTGCCTTCTTGAAAGCTGATCAGCAGTGAAGAGCCAGCAGATCAGTGTATTACCCCACAAAGCAGTGGGTTGTCCTCATTCTTGTTAGGGATCAGGTGCTGAATGTGTCCTGTGTTCTGACCTATGGGGTCTTTACAGCTGCTTTCTCAGGAATATTTTTCCTATATAATGCTTTTGTACATAATTGCTGGGTGTTTTGCGGATGTGAAAAGCTGAAACAAATGAGGAGAATGGGCATTCATGAGCTGGGGTGAAAAAAGCTTGCAGGACATGTATATAAATTTGCAGTCACTTGGTGGAAACCTGGATGAGTCAAGCCTTGTAACTGTGGGCCAGGGGATGTGAGAAAGGCAGAGGAGTACTGAGTGGGATAGATAGAGGAACAAAAAGAAGTGCTTGCTGGTATTTCCTGATGTAAGATCTAAGGAAAAGGGTGGTACAAATTACATGGTGGGGAGACAAGGGAAGATAATAGGAAATATCCCAAGCCTTTGTTGAGATGAGTGCTCAGTAGAAAACCAGGGATTTCTTATCTTCTTGCCTAGTTCAGAAGTGTAATTGTGCAAAATTCACATCACCACTGAGTCATAAGATAATTGCAGTGGATCTATAGGATGCTTAGAGTTTAACATCCTTGAAAAATACTGCTTTCCAGTACACTGAAATGGATGGTTGTATGGTCTTGCCAATGTTCCAGCTGTAAGAAGGGCAAAGTACTTCTTTTACAAGGAGATGGAGACCATAGGCAGAGAGCTGTCCCTTAGTGTTTCCCAGGTGGGATTCCTGCAAGGGGCAGGGAGCAGCAAGATGTTCTGGTAGCTTCTTATCTGGAAAGCTTTGCATGCTGAAAAAAAAAAGGCTACTGCTGCTTAGCGCGCTAGTGCCTGCTGCCTGTCTGAATTCTTGTGAGCTCATTTGTTGTGATGGAAGAACAATTAAATATGTTCGTAATGTGCATAATGTAAATACAGAGGAACATTTGTGAGGTGACAGTTTGAAAAATGTAGCTATGTATGGGAGTTTACTGAGGTCCTGGAGCCAAGTTCTGTTTATAATAAACAGCAAAGTGAAAAGCTAAGGGAAAGATGAATGTGGAGCGTTTAGCGTCAGGATGCTTTGTCAGTGATTAATGGAACTTGGCTAGTTTTGCTGCTTGGCAGTTATACCTCTCTGCAGTGCCTGTTACGATGTAGTCTCTCTGTAGTCCTATTGTCTGTAGCCATTTGGACCCACAACGTAAACCATGATAGAACAAAAAATTCTGGTGTCCCACTCTTTGGTCAGATTATTAATAAAACGCATATTCATTGTGACAATGAGCAGGCATTTCCAAGCCTGTTTATGACTTTAAAAGGCATCTTTTTGGAGGTACAACATCCTTTTGGACAGTAACTTAGACTATTTTGGATGAAATGAGTTCTGGAGTTTACCTTCATCCTCCTGAAAGGCACAACTTATTTTAATTTTGAAGCTTGCCAGCATTTTTAGCACAGCATCCATCCTACACGGTTGTGTAAATGAGAGAAACCACAGTTGCTTAGTTCCTGTTGGATGCACCCCCAGGGAAGCATTTGTCCCTTGCTGGGACAGGTGAGCCACCAGGGCCTTGTGGTGGCTGCATGTGTGGAGGGGGGCGGTGCTGGTGGCTGGCAAGGATTGGGATGAAGCTACTGACAGCCTGATTGGAGCTGCTGGCAGTAGTGACTTCCTCCAGCAGCAATTAAGAGTGGGAATTCCCCAGTAATTAGGAAAGGGGGAGGGAGGGGGGACCGGCATGCTTCGGCATCCCCACCCATCTGCAGAGGCTTCCTGGTGCTGCTTTGTTTTCATTTAGTCCTTGCCAGTTGTGGCTGTTAAATACAGAGGAAGCCTGATTTCACCATTGTTTCTCTTAACAAATTTCTCCAGGTTACAAAAGAATTGCTCTTCTCTCAAGATTTCTGATCTTGACTTTAAAAAAGAGCAGTGGCAGGATGCAGGGGACCAGGTGGACTTGGCACTGCCACGTGTAACAAAAGCAGCAATTGTTTTGCGTGTGTGGATGTGCAGAAACAGCTGTGTTTGTGCTAGGAACTAATGCTTCTCCTTGCCTGTGCCCTCCAGCAAGTGCTCTGCCAGATGGGAGTGGAAGAGGAGACACCAGGCGGTACAGGGCTTGCTGAGAGCAGTGATGGGCATCATACCTGCAAGCACATAGCAGCCCTGGTTGTGGGCCTGTCCTGTCCTATGCTACGGGTAGGTGCCCAGCACTGTGGTCCTGTAGGAGAAGTTCAGCTTTCATGTTTGTGCTGCGTCTGCGTTGTTTGCCCTAGAGCTACGTTTTGCATTCTCCTTATTCAACATGTATAATGACAGAGTTTAAACAGCATATCAGATAATTAGTTCTGAATGCATAATTTAATACCATTTCTATGAGTATGGGGAAGTACCTTGCCCTTGCTTATTTCAGTAGGTGAAAACAATGTATTAAACTCAAGGTGATGAAATGTGTGCCTTTGTCTCTGTTCCAGTTCAGATTGATTGAATGTTCCTCAGAGCTCTCCCTGCTGCCATCTGCCAGTTTGCACCGCAGTAGGTGCAGCGGGTTTCGCTACAGAAGTGCTTCTGCACAAAAGGAATAGCAGATCAAAGTCCTGGTTAGGGCTTCTGGTTCCAGTTACTGCCCACAGCAGTCTGAATGGCAGTCATGGCACAGATGCTTCAGGATGTGTGGGATGTGACAGAACCCAGCATGGAATGGTTTGCTGACAGCAGGTGTGGCTGCTGGTCCTGGTGGTTGCAGTGCAGTGTGATTGCACACTTATCCTGTCTGAGGAGACATGCAGCTGTTACACAATGTATATATGGGTTTTTAACCCAGATTGCTTTGTTTTCACTCCTAAAGGTCTGAATACAACGGGTCCCCTTGACTGTACTACCACTGTAGAAGCAGCCAAGTTTCATTTGCTTCCATTTGACTCAACAGCTGTCCCAACCTCAGCAAGAAGAGGATCGTGTTCTGTACAGCTTTGCATTTCAGTGGGATAAATACAACATTTAGGCACTTGCAGGCTGTACAAATCCTGTCGCTTTTCCTGGCGAGTGAACAACACGCTGGTTCTTTGAATCAGGGCCAGAGTAGCTGATACAGCATTTGCTGTACTTACGAATGAGCTCTGTCTGTCTTCATCAGCAATAATAAGGTACCACTTATTGCTCTAAGCAGCAATTCTCTCGTTAGGTGTTTTAATGAGCTCAAAAAGGGTAAAATTTATTCTTATTTTCAGCATTCTCTTGGTAAACACAGCTCCTAAATATACAGGAACCGGCGGGGCTTCTAGAGCAGGGTTTGGTTTGGGATGTAGGCTGCGTTAATGACTATAGGAATTATAGCAGACTCATCAGTTGAACTAAAATACCATGTAGACAAAATGGCAAAAGCCTTTATTTCTAAAGCTTCTTAAAAAAGAAGTTACATAGCTCAGATGTCATAGGGATTTGTGATTAACAGAGTGATTATAATATTGGAACAGACTTGGCAGCTGCTGTTTTGTAATAAAGCCATCACTTCTCCATGCATGTGGGAGAGATCTTCTGGGCATGAGCTTTGGTTCATAGGAAAGACCCCCCTTCTATTATCTTTAACGTGTGGTTTTTTTTCCCCCCCTAAGAAAGTTAAATTAAATGAAGCTTTTACGTTTTCTATTTATTTTTGGGTCTTTTGTTCCATACTCAGTCTTTCTCTATCCTCCATGTTGGAGTTGCAACCAAATGAGACTTTTTTTGTGTGGAAGATTAATTGAGGATCCTATAAAATCTGAGATAATTCTGAAGAATAATTCCCCCCCTAGCCCATGCTTTGCACACCTCTGAGCCAGAGGGAAGTGACAGGCTTCCCCAAATAATAGCCCTGGAGGCGCTATGGGATGGACCTTCACAGCAGTGCCTGCTCACCTGTGATTTATTCTTTGCTAACAGGGAGACTGGTGGATTTTAACTCCATCAGTGGTTGGTACTCTTCTCCCTTAGTTCATCCTCCTTTGACTCGAGCCCTTGACTGTCAGCTCTGTCCTCTGCAACTGTGTGGTTCTCCTTCACAGTGATTTCAGATCTGTATGCAGGCTCTGTTAATCTGTTGTTCCAGATAAAAATAAGATATGTTGTGTTACCCAGAAAGTAACTTTATCATGTGTTACGTAGGTTAGTCCCCTACGGTCCCCACTTGAGTCCTGACATTCCAGTACTGTCTGTGCTGTGCCACATGGAGAGACGAGGGCTGTTTAATTATTTTGGTTCTCCCTACTGACAAGTATGGCCTCTTAAGCTCCTTTTAAACACCTCAGTGCCTGATGCAACTCGCCCTTAATCAGCAAGCTTCGTTCAGCTACTTTTAATCCAACTCACAGGCTGTAATTTCACTTAATCTCCACAGGAGATGAACAGATTCCCCTTATTGTTTCCAGTTGGGTAAACTGGTAAGATGGATTACACTGAACCCTGTGCCCCTGTGAGGCTTCCCTTGCCTTTCAGTGCAGCATTCAAATTGCCTGTCCATGTGCAGCGTGCGTGAGCTTGTTCTGCACTCCCTCCTCTGTCACCTGCCTCCTCCCTGCTGCTGTCTCTGCAGTGCTGTCATCTGCTGGTGCCAGAGCTGGCCTGTGCCTCCTCTGCCTTCAGGAAGTGAACTTCTGTATTGCAGAGCTCCACTGCAAGCTGTGCTGTCTGTGCAGGAGTGCTTTAACCATCACATTCCACATTTGCTGCTGCATCAGGGACAGCAGTGAGAGCAAAAAGGGGCAGCTGTTCCCGCACTGTTTGAATCCCTCTGCCTGCTCTGTCCCCAGGTGCGACCTGCATGGGTTTAAAGGGGCCCTTGTCCATGTGTGGTATGCGCTGCTGCAACAGGTCAGCAGCAGTGCGGCGGAAATGAGGCCTGAAACCTGGCTGACAGAACAGGACCGTGCCCCTGTGTATGAGCTCAGAGCTACAGAAAATGAGGAGCTGCAGATTACTTGGGATGAGATGTGGTTCTTTAGTTGTTTTTTTGGTATCTTTGATTTCTGTGTGTATCAGGTGCATTTGGGTGAAAATTAAGGTTGCTGACAGTGAAGGGAGGTAGACCAACATAAAGGAGAACAAATGTTATTGTAATCTTGCACCCTTTCTTTTCCTCTGCTCAGGATGATGAGGGGATAGGAAGGTGTGTGGCCTTAATTCTGATGAAGACTAACAGGAGCATTGCAGGCAGCAGCTGCTAGATGCAGAGGTTACGCATCTGAGATGAACTCAGTGCTTTCATTTGACTAAGCACTTTACTGTAGCAGTTTGTAAGAACAGGGTAGGCAGAATTCATAACGTATATCTGTTTCATGTTGTCTTAACCAGAATACATCTTAACAGTTCTGCCACTATAGTTGTGAAACATCTACATATACCACAGTGTGGGAATGAGTGGCTGTCCCTTCTGTGGTTGGTCACTCTCACTGTGGTTAGAGACAGTTCAATCAGGGTTTCTCCAACTTCTGTCGGCATTATAGGCCTTCGAGGGTAACACTGTCATTATTTAATTTATGGTTTTGTGCTGTTCTTGGGGTGGTGGGATTTGCAGTGAACAGGAGTCTCATTATGGCTGTGGAAGTAAAGGCCAGGGGCACTTGATAAACAAAAAACTTTTTTTGGAATTGAAACAGATGATGAGATTTCACCTGTTCAGGGCAGCCCATCAGAGATAACATCAGTGCCACCACTTCTGCCACTCAGTGATGTTGAAGAGATGTGTCCTGGACTTGCTGAAATCCTCAGTGCAATTTCCTGTGATTTCAAGAAGGTCAGAGTTTCACCTCAGTACCAATGGAAGTTTCTGCAATTATCAGGCATGTGGTCTGTGAATCATCTTTAAACACTGAAGATCTCATCTTAGCATTCTGTCACTCTCTCTGCTTTTGCTGTGGTTGCAGAGGGTGACTGGAGCAGAACAAGTTCTGTACGCTCAGATAATTGCTGTGTTCCAGCTTATTCACCTTGTTGACAGAGTAAAAAAAAAGTCTCTTTTGTTTAGGCCAGAAGGAAGAATGACATATCTGTCAATGCAGAATTGCTCAGTAGTAGCTATTTAATGTCATATTTTCCTTTGCCAAGTGATGCTGTAGAGTACATCCCTGTAAAAAGTGAATGCAGTTCTCTTGGCTTCTGCTGTATAGCAATCATTTGGGTATCAGAGAGGCTTGCGGGCTGCTGTGCTGTGAGGGATGATTCCCAGTTTTTCAAAATGATGATGGGGAAAATTTAGGAATGCTGAAAGAAGCAAGGAAATATCGGTAGCATTTCTTGGCCAAAAACTAGAAGCTGGTCCTTTGGCATTTCAGAAATATTGGTTTCATGTTAGACAAGAACACTTTTTTCTTTTGTATACGTTGCAAATCAGATGAAAAACGAAGTTTGGAAGTAGTTCTTTACTTCATCATTAATCACTATGAACCTCCTCAGAGAAGGCTCATCATGCAGAAGGTAGGATTTGTGGCTGAATGCAATCATTTCACACTCCTGGATGTACTGGTCACGTGATGGACAAATTTTGAGTTGTCCTGCAGTCTTACATACGTGAGTGGGATCTGAAGTCACATTCCAATCTTAAATGATGCATTTTTTTTTAAAGCAAGGATGTTTTTTTAAAGGAAAGTTTTTGTGTAACTTCAGTAAATCGCCTAGAAAGGAGGTTTCAAACATGAGAACATAGGAATTGGGCTCTGTGAATAAGTTACCTGACTTCCTAAGGCTCTGAGTATTTTCAGCTCCAGCTGTGGATTTTCGTTCTAGTAAGGACATATGTGGGCTGAGGTGTGTGGCTCTTACTTTATGGATGTAAAAATCTTATTTCAACTGTTTGTGCTGGTTTGCATAAAACAAAACGAAAAAGTAGTACTGTATATATATAAAATTTAACTTCTCCCCAGAGTTTTAATATTCTATGTAATGGAGTACTTGGTATGTCAATTGTTCTTTCTCCAGCAGCTAAGTGATATATTTTTGGTCTGTACTGTGGTGTTTCTTGTTAACTGAAACATTTTTTGTTCCTTCCTATTTCTAAATGGATGGGGATAAGAGATTAATCTTCTGTCAGAAGTTCATGTGAATGAGCACGGCAGAACAGAACCCTTTTCTTCCTTGTTTTGCCAGAAAGCCACTTCCTTCCTCCCCTGCTGTTGCTGTGGGTTGTAGCTGCCCATCGGTCATGCCCCAGTACCTGACAACAGGCTGGTTGCTGCCTGTGCCCTGGGAGGTGCCTGGTGCACGTACCCTGAGCTGCACTGCCCTTGTGTTGTTCTCTGCACTCCCAGCCCTGCATTTGCCTTCCCTCTGGGCAGCTTGTCCTTGCAACCATTTCCCTAGGTTTTGTAGTAAACATTTGGCTTGTTTTATAAGAACTCCTCTCATGCATCCATCAGCCTCCCAGGATGCTCTTATAGATCCAAGCTAGGAAAAAAGGCTGTGCGAAATGAGTGACATTTAGCTAATCAACACCTCTGTGCAAGCTTTTACACAGAGCACGTTTCCTTGAAAATGATCTCTTTGCAAGTGATAAAATTCTTGGAAAGAAATCCCAGTGAGGGAGAGCAGCAGCTGCCTGCCCAGGTGGGAGTGCTGGAAGCCACGATGCTTCCTAGGCAAAATGCAGGAGGACCAGCCTCATCCTGCAGCAGGAGGAACAGTGAGAGCCAGCTGAGTACTCCAGGGCACTGTGTTCTGTTCTCTTCTGGTTCCTCAGGAGGTTTGGCATGGGGGGTGCCGATTTGCATAGGAGAGGAAAATGTGATCCGAAGCAGAAATCCCTTGAATCCTTATTTTCCATGAGATACTGAATAAAGGCCAGAGGTTCTGGGAAGAAATGTCCAGTGTTTTGACTAGTGGCTGAAATACAAGTTATTTGTGGGCTTTAGTTCCATTTCCTGTTTGTGAGATTACGATGGGATGTGCAGTTAGGAGATGGATGTTCCAGCTCACTTCATGACTTCGGACCTGTAAGTAAGCTATGCTTACAGAGCTGCAATTGACCTTTTTGTATAAACTAATAGCACTAGCAGTGTATTTTGGCTTGCAGAGTTCCAGGTGAGCATCTCTAACTTGCAGTCACTTGAATAACACAACAGTAGAAGTGACAGTCCTTCATTTTGCAGCAGACAGGCTCTTTTGAGAAGGATTTCTGGAGGAAATTGGATCTACGTAACTTATCACCTAAAAACACACCAACCCAACAAACTTGCCAAGTTTATGACTCAAACCTGAGTGGGCAGTTGTGAATTTTGCATCTTCCTCTTACCCTCGTGCAGGTAGTCTGAACCTACAGCTCTCAGCCTTGTGTTGGGATGACCAATCTTCTCACAAGGCTGTGGTGACCCTTTCCATGAAAAGATAACAGGGCAGACAGTCAGCCTGTGTGGCATACCTGGCTTGTTATGCAGTGTGAGTGCTGCCTGCCACCGTGCTCATTCATTTTCTTCGTGATGCTGGCCCTGGCTTCTCCACTAAAGGCGGACTTCAGATTTGGTAGGAGTTTGCCCTGTCGCAGATGATCAGGAAATGGATGCATAGCTGGCTGAGATATTTATTCAGTGCCTCTTCATTTAAATGTTTCTAGATGAAAAATAAATTCTTATAAGGTTTAAAAATTAAATAAATTAGCAAATCATCTGTCAGGTATTAGTAGTTAGAAGAGAAGTGTGGCTTTTATTTTGCTCACAGCAAAGCAAATAATTCTTCAGAATTTTGACTGTAGTGGGCTTTTTGATGCTGCTGAGGTGTCTTGTTCTCTTATTAAAACTCAGAAGTAAGGAATTTCCATGATAGTTAGGTACACGAAGAATTGCTCTCCCCTAAACTTCCAATTAAAAGACTTGAAATATTTTTAATGGATTTTTTCCCCGCTTAAAAGTATTTTTATTATATGCTGATCTATTGGAATGAGCAGAGTGATGAAGATCTGCGCCGGCTCAGAGACAGCATTTTCTCAATAGGTTTTTAATTGCAAACTCTTGGAAGTATATATATTAATGAAAAGGAGCTTCTTATTTCAAAGTGTATGCAAAGACTTTGGATGACTCAAATGATCTAAAGCCACCTGGAATTCCTTTTCCTAGTGATGTTTTACTTAACTCTGCATTTTAGAGAAAAATTGTCTGTTGCCTGCAGATGAACAGTCTGCTTCCATTCCCATTAAATTCTGTGTGGAGGTGTGAATATATATAATTAGAGACTTGGGGACAGGCTGTGAAACAGAGAATGAGAGGAAGTCTTCTCCATTTCCAAGGCAATCTCAGTGTCACACACTAATTAAAGAAACCTTCCCGTACCCTGGGTGCTCTCTGGCCCGTAGGAGCAGTGCAGCAGCTCCAGATAAACATAGGGTAGAGACAGCTTAGGGGAAAATCTCTGCTTCTGGCTCTCATAGGAATTGAGTGCTGGAAGATGCATGATTCAGGAGTTGTTGTGGCTGGTTTCTGTAAATTTGAAGTATATTGAGGATAACAAGTATAATAATAATACCATAGCTCTTTGCAGAAGGGGCAGCTGAAGGTGAAGTGCATGGCAGAAGATGACTGTGTTAGGCAAAGGTTAGCATAGAACAGCCTATTGATACTGGGTGAGCCCAAATCAACCTGTACAGTTCACCAGAAGTTACTTTTTGGTTTAAAAAAAAAAAAAAGATAATCATCAACAAACTGTTTGTCTTCATTTCAAGCTGCAAACCAGAAGCAATGTGCTTAATAGACCTAAATAATGTGAATTGCCACTTGACAGCTGAGAAGGGCTCCACTGTTGTCTTTTTAATCGTTCACATGGGCTCCTGCTGTGAGCTGATGCTTTCTGTTATGCATGATCTTGAAATAAATTCTTATAATCTGACCTCAGGGCTCAGTTGTTGTACTTAGCCATCATACCATGGAAGACGGTCAGGTTGAAAGACAGAAGTTACACTACAGGAAACAGTTGAGAATTATCACCTGGAAAGAATTTAAAGTAAACGTAAAAAAAAGGTGTAAATATATTGAGGTGCTGCACAGGCATATAATAGGCAGCAGAGATGCTGTAGATAGGAGATACAAGATTCTTTATCTTGTCTTGTGATTGCTGGTGCAGGAACAGAGATCCCGGACTGTGCTGAAGGGAGTAGGTGCTTGGGGGGACTCAGTAGCAAATGTTTTCTGTGCATTAGAGATACGAAGTTATCGGTTATTCAGCTTGGAAAAACAAACAATGTTTTTAAAATCATTTATATAGGCTGCTCCAAATCATTTGTATAGTTTGCTCCAAAAGTAGTCCTTCCTATTGATCTGGATAGTAACTACAACAGATACTATTTGATAGAGCAAATTCCCAGCTACAAAACAGTTATTCAACACAGTCAGCACCATTAGCTGTGCATTTTTTTCCTAGTGATGAACAAGAGCTTGCGTGTTGCAGCCATAAAAATCTGAACCAGTGGAGATGATGCACTGTTTCTTAGCTGCTATGATGGCACTGTTGCTGAAACACACCACTCACCACCTCACTGTCCTCACATCCATCATTAGGTCTCCATAAACATTCAGCAAGCATCCATGAATGTCAATGGGTGCTATTTTTTCCATGCAGACATGACAGATGACTATCCATAGAGCTGGGTAGGCCATGGGTGTCCTTGGAGGAAAGGATGCACTTGGAGGAAAGATTGCACAGCAGTGTCATCTTGGCAGTATCTCCACCTGCTGTTCTCGCATCTCAGCTGACTCTTCTGGCTTCTGAGTTGCATTACTGACCAAGTTTAATGAAGCATACTGCTAATGCTTATCTCATGCTCCCTCGCCAATCAAAGCCACGTTTGCAAGGAGCAGAGAAAATCCCCCAGTCAGATGGACCTCCACGATCAATCTGGATGGACTTGGTAAACACAACAAAAATGATTGTTCAACTACCTGCCTCTTTTTTTAATCATTTGCATTGCAGCCTATGGATCAGTGCCTGGTAATGCTGAATGTGGATATAGAGGGAGTGCTCCCATCCTGTCAGCTGACCTCCTCCAGGGGGTAAGCACAAGAGGGGGCCGTGGGCCTGCCCAGCTGTGCTGCTCTCTGTTCTGACTTCGGCTCTCCCCTCTTCCATGCCCAGACACCCCAGTGCCTCCTGACTGGGACCATTTTTCAGCTTCCTCCAGTAAGTGGAGAAAGGCAGAAATTAATCTGGAGGAGAAATTGTTCCACCTGAGCGGACAAATAGAAGGAAGCTGTCTCATTGACTGCATTGCTTCAATCTCTTTTTATGAGCTACCTGGAGTGCAGGGCTCTTTATCTGACCCACCATCAGAGCCGGTGGAGGCCCAGCAGGATCTCTGCTAGTTCAAGCTGAAGGATTTACTGGCTTTTGCCAGCTGCATTGCCCTTGGCAAATCTCCCTGTGAGCAGACCCGGAGCAAGGCGTCTTGGTGCGTGCAGCTGGATGCAGCCCCAGGAAGCACGGAGCAGCTGTTACCCAAGTGCTGCACAGTGGCAGGGCTGGGCTTCTGCTTTGCCTAAAAAGCCCCGTGTACTCCACAGCAGATGAGTGGGAGCCGTGCCCACATCTCCCAAAGGTGCAATCCTGTGGGCTGGCATCAGCTCCTGGTGAAGCTCTGGCTTGCATGCGGGCTGCATTTAATCATGTGTGAAGGGAAACCAGACGTCCTTGTCTTCCTTGCTCCCTTGGAGCAGGGAGGCCAGGCTGCCTTGGTCTTTCAGGAGCACTGGTGCTGGGTGAGAGCTGCATGTTCTCCTGAGATGCTGGCTGTGGGCACACAGGGCTTGCTGAAGGGGCCAGGTCATGATGCAGTCAAAGAGGCAGCATGGAAAATTGTTTATAGGTTAGTCGTCATAGCCCCCAATTCAATGCCAAACCTCTATTTTTGTTTCTTATAAACTAATATAAAAACGTGCACATAGCAAATGGTTTACCAGAAGATCTAGTACAGATGTTAACAAACGCCATGCCCTGTGTCAGGAAGGCTGCTCTGATGGGTGATGTTAACCACGCTCCTCAAGCTGGGCTGCCCCTGCTGTGATGTGACAGCTGTGGGTGAGGCCAAGTGCTTCGATATCACAGCCACAGACAGCACTGGGAGTGGGGAGGGGCTCGTGGGAACACTGAGGAGCCACCGCCCTTTGTGAAGTCCTCCTGGGTTTGTTGCTCTTTCCACAGAAACCTTGAACCTTTTGTTTAGAGTACATCAGTGGGAAGCTTAAAGACACTTGAAGCCACTTCCCACCCGCTTTCCTTTTAGGGTCCCAGTGAGAATTACAGATGAATGAAACCCGATACGATTGGTTGATTTAATGCCTATCTTGAGTCTATTTACAATTAAATATACTTTTTTTTTTCACAAGCTCTTTTCCTCCTTGACTTAAAAGTGATTTTTGCCTAGCGTGGGAAATGGCTGAAACACTTCCCCATTCACCAAACAATGGATATAGTGATATGGACATGAAAATCACTGCTATTATTAGGCTTTGTTTCAAACTGTGTAATTTACTGTTACTGCTCTCTGTAATTTGTGTTTAGCTGAAAAGTTATTCTGTATGAGTAACCTGAGTGATGAGCCAGTGTATATTCTGAGTGCCTTAAGTTTTATCAGAAATGGGAATAATGCAGTATTAATAGGCCAGCTCTTGCCTCTCTTCATTCATGCTGTACCAATGTGGTGCTATGCAACTTCAGTTGTAAAACCTGGATGCTGCCATCAGGCAAGTATTTACTAGCCATTATCTATGGTAATAATAGCAGTAACAACAAGAAGAAGAGTTTTAAATTGTGTTTTTTCTTATTTTTCTTTCCTTCAGCTCCTATAGCTGCAAGTTCCCTAGCTTACATCCCAGTGTGCTCTGCCAGATGTGCCTTATTTCTGGTGTGCTGCTCTTGTTACTCTGTGGTTAACATCACCTTTCTGGGACAGGGCTATGAATTCATTTTGAGCTGGCAGCTCTGGAAGACAAGAAAGAAAACCTGTGTGTGAACAGGGAGCCCACAGTGAGTTGAAGATTTGATTTTAAACACTAATTGTTCAATGCTTTTGTTGTTTTCTTATTACTTTTAAATAAAAACAAACGAGAATGGAGCATCGTGCTTCTCCCAGGGATTCACATTTAAGTGCAGTTGCGTGGAGCACTGGAAGCTCATGACCCGAGTGGAGCAAAATCTCTCAGATTTGTGCTAAAATGCATCTGGCTGCCACTGGCAGCACACAGCTATAGAGATGTAAGCTTGGTGTCTTGAGTGCTCATCTGTGATAACCATTTTGTTGTGTTTGGTCATATTAATGGATTTGACAGTGAATCTTCCTGATGATGCGTAGAATTGCGTGCTCGTGGTGAGGACCTTGATGGTTTTGTTGGCTTTGGCACCAAGACCATGACGAGCAGGTTAGCACACTTTGGTAGGGATTTGCCCCAGGCATGAAATTCCTGCCCTGCTTCCCCTTTCCCCACACAGTGGCCACATGAGTTGGTATGTTGAAATCAATGTAAGGTTTAGCAGTTAACTTCTGTTGCTGTGAATTTTTGTAGGAGCCCAAAGGCTCATTGAAAGCTCCTTCGCTGTAGATTACCCCCTACAGTTTCTTGGGACACATAAAGAAGGAAATAACGTTTGACTGCTCTACATCAGTGTGACTTAAAAAAACAGGAAGAGGATGTTCACATGCTGTCACTGCTGAGTTGTGGGGGTTTTTTTGGTAGGTGGGTTTTACCTATTGCCATATACAAACAATCAAAACGACATGTATCAGGAAGGCAGCTGCCCATGCAGGTTCAGATGTGAGTGCTGCCTTCCAGTGCTGGTCTGCTGGTGGCTCAACCCTCCCCTCCCCCCCCCACTCATTGGGATGGCACATGCCTGTTGGACAGCAGCAGTCCAACTGTGGCTCACGGAGGTCAGTTGTGGTTTCTAGCAATTGCAGCTGCAGTTACTCTTATGGTGGTTTATTCTCTACTGGCATGGAGCTTCAATAAATCTTCATGTGGAAGCTGAATGACACTATCCTGCGCCCATGCCCCATGCTGCTGTGTCTGTCTCTTCCTTGTTTCTAATATTTTTACAGAAGAAAGGGCTTGCCTACAAGGAAGACTTGTGAGAAACATCATATGCTTTCAAATAAGGTATAAATTTTACTGCTGATCAATTTTCTGTCCTCATTAAGTCTCTCTGAAGTGAGTTCGGGGGGAAAAAAAGATAGGGAGAGCTTAGAAATGAAATCTATTTACAATGAAAAAAAGATAAAGAACAAAAAAATATGGAAAAAGGCTGGAACTCTGCTTGAGAAGTGGAGGTCAGACTCAATTATCATAATGTTCTGCAGCTGCATCAACATGTATTATTTTCTCCTTCTACTATGTTTAATCTATGTGGGTAGCCAGTGTTTTCCTTTTGTTTGCTCTAAATATTTTGTGTGTAATGCAGCATATTTATAAGATGTGATTCCTAGTTGTTAGACCAGAGGAGAGATTCATATAGCAAAACAAAACCAACAACCGTCAATGTTTGCACACACCACAAATGTAATGACAGATACAGGCTAATAATAGAATACTTTTTCCTAGAGTAAAGGAAAGGGAGGAAAAAAGGAACTGAACTTGCACTTTGAAGCTAGAATTACAGTTAAAATGATAGTAGCTATTGAGTAGTTAGTTCTATGGACTTCTAGACCAAATTTGCATAAGATGTGCAATGTGAATCATTCTTTCATGTTCCTAAATACATCCATGATGTTTTTCTTTGCTTTGTGTCCATGAAGTTTATGGGCATGTGCACAAGACCATTGACCTTGCTAAGGTGTACTTAGCCAGCAAGCCCCTGGCATCTCCTGCATCCTGGTGCTTCAGAAACAATTTTTTTCATCATATAGGATGCTGTAATGCAGGGCTTCAGTAGGCTGCATGATTGTGGGGTCGTGTTTGGGGGTGAGGCTTCTTTCTTAGATTTGAGCTGTCATGGTAAGGCAGGCAGGAATAGGGTTAATGCACAGCAGTATATTGCCTGAATGTGTTTCCATTTACCTGACAGATGAAGCTACGCTGGTGAAGTTTAATGAACAAATGAATGAATCATGCATTATCTTGGGATTCTTCTTGTGCGAAGAGAAGTACATAAATCTTCAAACTGCATAAAAGGAAGACAGTGGGGGAAAGTGCTCAGATAATTCTGTTTCTCCATACTGATGCGCTGCTTGCTATTGTGGTTTTTCCTAGTAATATTTAATGTAAAGTTGCAACCTTGATTAAAGAAATTGTTCCATCAGCAATTTTTTTTATTTTTGCTGGTGTTTCGGAGAGCATTAAGATGGCAATAAAGAACAATCCACTATTCCTTCAGTTTACTTTCTGTATTTTGACAAACCGTATATCTTCATTTCGTTCTTCCTTATTTGGAGATTATCACAGAGCAAGAGAGGGGAAAGGATAAAAATTTGGGGTGGGAGAGGGACAGGGGGCAGTGTAGTAAAACATCCTTTTTAATGCTTAATTTCAGTTAAATTATTATAAATTCAGGTACCTGGTGCCCAGGGAAGCAAGATACGAGGAGTGTGCTTTGCTCTCCTCCCATCTGCTGCATGTGCATGGGTATTTGTGGGTGGGTGTAGGTTGCAGTTGTCCCTGAGATCATCTCAGCCATGGCAGGGAGCAGAACAAACACCATCTACCTCCAGGATGTACAAGAGCATTCGAGAAGATGCACAGCCATCTTTGTTTGTATTTTTGCCTTGGGCTGAGGTTTGTCTCCATAATCTTGGCAGTGACACCCCCATGTGCAGGTTACAGATTGGCCTACTTGGTAGCTGATGTTTTCTCAGTGTTGATCAGGGAGGTTAGGGGTAGGCGACCTGACCCTTGAGCTCTTCCTCTGGAAGAGGTCTCCACTTCTAAGTGAGGGAAGAAAGGGGAGCTCATACTACCTAAGAGCTGGCTCCCTGCTGCATGGTGTTCTCTGGGAATTAGCAGTTGGGTGTGCGAGGTGCTTGCATGCTGCTTCTCAATCAGAAGGTGTGCACCATGTGTGTGGAGAAGCTGATAGCAGGCTGAATGTATTTAATTTTCAGTACACTTCATTGTGAGCATGCACAGCAACAGTTAATGATTTATATAAGCTGTTTTTTAATTAAAATAAGTGTTTCAATATTTACTGGAGCGCAGAAGCTCAGTCATTTCAAACAGTGGCTGAAATCCCAGGTAGCTGAAGCAATTTAATGTGTGATTGTGATGTGGTTCTCTGTGCTCCGTGTCTCTGCAGTGGGTTTTACCCATGGCAGTGAAGCCAAGAGAGAGCTGCTGGCGCACGCTGTGCGCTTTCTCTCCACCCCAAAGGAAGATGCTGACTTCCTCCCTGCTATTTCAGGAGGTCATTAGTGATGATGAGATTAGAGGTTTACATCTTTAGGTCCAAGTCATTATTCCTAATCTAATCAATGCATTTGAAAATGTTTCCTCTAATAACATTGTAATGACTTTACATGATTTGTCATGCTTATCAAAAACATGGTTTTAAACATTTTCGTATTTAGAAGCTTCTGGGGGAGTGTGTACATTACTATATCATTGCTGCACCAATTTCCTGCCTCTTGGTCTCCCCAGTAAATCAGAACAACCCAGGCAGTGCCGTCACGGTGATGTACAGCCTGCCCTTGGAGCCAGGTCCTCATGAACAGAACCGAATCCTGTGAGAGGTCCCTTCATTGATTGCGCTGGGTTGGTTTGCCACCACCTCTTTCAAAACTCAGCTGCGTGCTTTGCCTTGATATGAGATAGGCTATTAGCAGGCTCATGATAAAGGAGGAAATAACCATCCGTAATGTAGAGTTTGACTGCAGAAAATGGCTTTTATGTTGCACGGGGAATGAGATAAATAGCACCCCGCAGTGGGAATGGAATTACTAAGGCAGTGCTGGAGCAGCGGTGTCACGACAGCTGTGTGCTTACTCACAGGCTTTTGAACAGAATGAATCTGAGTCCTTGATTCTGTTTGTGGGATTGTTCCTGGAAGGTATTATTTAATTCAAAATATCCGTGTTTTTAAACAAACTGCGGCACACCTTTGGGTCCAGGCAGGTGAGGAAGGAGCAGGAGGCATTAGCTGCTGGGTCCATCGAGGCTCAGTTTGAATGTGCAGCTGCTGCTGCTGCTGCTGCTGCTGCTTTGTGTGCTGCTTCCACAGCTTAGCTAAGCTTCTGTGAGAAGTTCAGCCACAGCCTTCAGCCATGCTCCTTTAGGGCATGGTTTGTATGGATAAACTTTGGGGACTTACGTTATTTGAAGGTCTGCTGAGAGCCCCAGATGAGAATGAAACCACTGTGAAGAGCTCAGCACCTCTGAAAAACGTAGGCACTTCTGAACATCCTCCTTCACTGTCGATGCCCTTGGGCGCCCTGGCTAGTGTCTCAGAAGCAGGGAGGAGATGGCAGGGCTGGAGATGCCGGTGCTGGGCAGCATCTCACAGCTGACTCAGGGAGATGCCCCACTTGCACTTTGGGGTGTTGGTGCTCTTTGCTGCTCTTGAGGCGGGAGGAATGTATCTTTATGGTGTTGCCTGGGAGATAAACAGCCAAGTCGTCCTCCCCCTGCCTCCACCACTCGCTGCTCCTCAGGCAGCAGTCCAAATACAACGTGTACAAACTTCAAGGGGGTTTTGCCTGCAGCATGGCGGCGGCATTGTGACTGGGGAGACGGCAGTGGAACTGGCAAGTGGCATTAGGCAGATGGCAGGTCTCGCACTGAAAGAGAGGATGTGTAAACGACCCAAGATAGGTTTTTAACAGTCTGGTTCAGAGCTAGAAGTGTGTTAATGTGCAAGTTCTCAGCCTAAACATCCCTGCAAAATTTCAAGTCTGAAGTCTACTCACAATTTATTAACTAGTTCTTGCAGCGGAAGTGGATGCTGTGAAGCAGAGCATACAGCCCAGGCACAAGGCGACCTGGCTGTGGCAGCCCTTGGTGCATGGCAAGGCTGCTCCTGCTGTCCCAAAGCACATGGTCTCACCACCATTTCAGTGCAGGACTGTCCCTGGTGAGCTCGTGGCACGCTGTGGGACTCTGTGCTGTTTCAGCTCCTTCCTGTTTTCCCTTGGCTGATCTGTTTTAACAGCAAGACTCGGTGAAGTGAGAGGAGTGTCTCCTGTAAAGAGCAAATTGCCATGTGCAAATACGTAATGTAGTTCAACTCTGTGGAACTGCTGTATCCTGTATGAACAGTAGCACTGCAGCTGCTCCGTAGTAATACTCATTTTCATATTTCAACCTTTCTGTCCCCAACACCTGTCAGGTACAGTGATGTTTGATACCTCAGGAATGAGGGAAAGGTGATAAATGCAGTCACTGAAAACACAGAAAAAAATTATCAGAAAATTAGTCTCAAACCATTAGCAGCTCGAGCAGCAGCCGCTCATCAAAAACCCAAAACTTGCTCCAGTGAGTCAACTGCCTTCTTCTTATTGACTTTAAGAGTGCAATTTGCGGTAACATTTGTCAAGAAGTAAATGTGCTTGCTGAAGAAGGGAAGTTTCCTTTTCGGATATGTTTAATGAGGAGGGATTTAGAGTGAGCAAGATAACCAAAGCTGTTTAGCTTGTCCACTTCTGCATGTATCTAATGATATTTCCTTTGTGTTTATAATTTATTTACCTTATTCATGTGTCAGTCTTTTTAATTTTTTGTTTGACTTATTTTGTACAACTCATGGCCTGATTTTTATTTGCCTGCTCTGTTTAAGGACTCCCCATTCACAGTAAGGGTACGTAGGAATATGCAATGTTTTATTGTCACTCTCATTTAGTTTGTAGCCAGAAAATAAAGTTAAGCTATGGAATGGGCATCATTTGGAATGATGGAGCCATGGAATGGGAAGAGGTGTCTCCACAGGTGGCCATAGATAAAGCTTGGTTGTTGCTTATGATGGCAGGCTTGGCCAAAACACGTGTGAGCTTAGAAATTCAGACCAAAACTGGTGGCTAGCTCAGGGCAAATGAACCCCTGTAGGGATGGTCTTGGAAAATGTTCTCGGTGACTCACAGAGGGAGATGTCACACATACTTAGTAGCTGCCATCTCTTCTGGATTTTCTGGATTAGTAGCAGACTGTCGTGGACTTCCCCTGGGAGCCTAGTGCAGTGGTGGTGGGAGGAAAAGAGCATGGAGGTAATGGTGAGGAGAGGAAGGCATGCAGCTGCTGTCACATAAGCTCTGAGTTCAGGAGCCTGAGGGACCCCCATGCTGCTGCTATTTCAGGATCCTTGCAAGATATGGTGAGAGAAATACTGCAGTCAGAGACATCAGGAGAGCCAGCTGAGCAAGTCAAAACAAAGGAGTTGAAGGCTTCAATTTTGCTATGTAACAGTCTTTTGCCTCAAGAGTGAAAAAGCTGTTTGGAGCATCCTAAGGCATGCATCAGGCACACACAGTGGTAATATTCTCCATCTAGGAATGATTCTCTTTTACGTCTCTCTCCTCTTTGAATAATGGAGTTTAGTTGGGTAGTCCCTGATCCTGCAAGCATAGAGGTGGTAGCAAACAAAATGTTTAGGAAGAAAATAGAACCCTAGGACAAGGTTCAGTGGTGGTCAGTCCCTGATGCTGGCTGATCAGAGGACTGCTTGAAACTTCTGCTCTTTTATTTATGTTTGTGACAAAATAAATCTGTTTAGCAGCATCTGTGCATCACCACTGACATTTTAATTTACAGTTAAAAGATTTTAATTAAAATCTGACATCATTTGGTGTGAAAAGTGAGTGAATTGAAATTATACATGCAGTCTGAACTAATGTCAATTTATGTGTCGGTTTCAAGAACAGCTCTGTCAATAGCAGCACGTGCTGGAAGGGACTTGTAGTTGCTCCTTTTGTCTAATTCTGCTGTTATTCTATAGATGTAATTACAAGAGATTTGTGCTGCTTTTCCCAGCTTCTTTCTGCTGGACGACTTCTTCTCTTGTTCTGTCTCTCTCTCTCTCTCCTTCTGGATGCTTCCTCATCATCTGTGCAAGTCAAGACTGCTCTCTGGGTTTCACAGAGATGGTCATGTGTAAAGAGAGCATTTGCTTTTGGAATGGCCCAGGATGTACCCAAGGTTGTTTGTTTGTTTTAAATAATGCTACAGAATGCAGGGAAGGAGGTAGTGAGGTCTCTCCATCTTAGGTGTTTGCTGGTGCATGGCCTGTACTGGTACAGCTGCATGTGTGTGCTCCTGCCTGTCTTCTAGTACCTATGTGGTCCCTTCTTGGGTCATAGGACTGAAAGTGGCTTTGTTCCCTATTCTCTGTGTTAATCATAAATCATAAATCATAAACATGTCCAGGATGTGTACTTAAAATGTATTTATTTAGCCAAACATTGTCTGTCTCTTTGGTATAAGAAACGTTGCACAGGCTTACACAGGGAAACAATTGAAAAGATTTTCCCGGCTTTTTAGTTCTATTCTCATAAACACAGGCACCTCACAGACTGAGGCATTTTCTGTCTCTGAAAACTCTACTTGGATTATGGCATTGTGTCATTTCATGAAGCTGTGTTTATGGACTACATGTGTGAGAGTGAGTTTTGCTTCCGTATTGCACATGCTCTGCACAAAACCAGGGAATAAATCTGTGTCATCGTTGAAATAAATGGAAAGGAAACGGCAGGGGTAACATGGCACTCCAGTGCTTCTTTTCTGTGGTTACGTAAGCAAGGACATACATTAAAAAAAACGCAGAAAAACCAATTACATTGAAAATTTTAAGTATGAAACCAGCATTTGGTATTACTTAAACGGAACCTTTTTCTTTTTTAATTATCTTGCTTACTTGTTGTGAAATTCATGGTCAAATATGTGGTTTAGGTTAAGAGATTAAATCCATTTCTCCTACCTTCCCCCAACTGCTTGTGGTCAGAAACGAGCAAGATTTTCTTCAGATAGGTGCTGTCTTCTCAAGCAGTCAAGTTCAGGAATGGTGTGCAGCTTCTCTTCCATATTTGCAGAGAAAAGCCTGATTTTACTAAGACAACCATTTGGCTTATTTTTACTGCATGCTGATGTAGATCTACCATGAAGATGCAATTCATGGAACTTGGGTTTGGTACTGTAGGGAAAGGCAATGGGTAGATGACCAGTTCTAAATTATCCAAAAAAAAAAGGTGATGGCAACAATCTAGTAAAAGAAAAGAAAGATGTGCTTACCTGTCCTGAGGATCAGGACTTGTCAAATACTCCAAAAGGAGGGATCTCCAGCTGGAGATCCTTCCCTTGTGGCAGCCAGCCCTTAAATGAGGCTTAGGGAGGGGTGGAACACGGTTCAACATTGCTTTCACCCGCGCTCCCAGGGCTGTCTCTGTCCCTTCACCAGGTGCTCAGTCCTTGGTTCAGGCCGTGACTTAGCAATTCCCATACAGGTACTTTGTGAACAGGGGTAGCTTGTGGCTCATTGTAACGGCATCATTGTTTCCAGGCAGGCAGAGAGCAAGGAAACTCTCCAAGTTCAGCATTAAAGTTCTCGGAGTGTGCAACCAAAAGAAAGCTATGAACCGGGGGATGTGACAGCCCAGCTCAGTCAGCCCTTGAGAAATGCTCTGCCCTTTGGTTCTTCACAGGTCTAGCTTCTTCCCTTCTGCCACTTAAGAGAGATCCATATTGACCTCAACATCAAAAAGTGTGTTTAGGCCACTCTCGAGCGTATCTGTTAAAATTTAATACAGTGATTAATTTCTGGATGGTGTGATTTGTAGTTCCATTCCCCTTTCTACGTTGTGTTTGAGTTTCTTCTGGATGATGTGATTATTGATGGATAAAATGAGATTTTGTCAGGGCATAGGAAGGAACCAATGACTGAGGTTATGCTGTGCCAGGCCTTTAACACAGAGGCAACATGACTGAAATCAGTGTGCTGGCTGACCATGCGTGACTCAGAGCACTTCACTGTTGTTTGTGTCTTAGGATGCTGACACATTGAATTGTCAAAAGGCTGCTGATGAAGCATTCATTTTTCATGAGTGTGGTAATGCCATTTCAATTTGCTGAGATGCAACAGTGTGCTTTGATCAATAGTAAATATTCAGCATATGCAGAGTAGCCGACATACCTCAATATCCCTGGTAGCTGAAAAACTCCATGACAAATAATTCAGTTGACATTAGAAAATGAGCTAGAAATGCATTCTTTTACAAAACACATAGTTAAAAACTGTTTTCCTCTTAATTGCATGCAGAAAGTTGATTATGTTTTTTCTCGTGATGAATAATGTTCATGATCCCAGTTGAAAATATTATCAGGAAAAGAAAACAACAACAAACTTTCAAGTCATCTTATTTGTACAGAATTTAAAAGATGAACACATGTTCTAAAAGCTTAAGTATTGAAATCAGCAGGGGCAAAAGCCACTGCAGTTAATGAGTTATTTCTGCCTGATAATTCTAACGGGTTTTTTAATCTAGTTGTGAATTACCTAGTGTTACTACAGTATTTTGTACTTCTCTTCTGAGCGCAAACTTAGCTTGAAAGAACGCGTCCAGAAAATAAGACGTAAATCAGAGCACGATCTTCATGAACCTCACACACGGTTCCATGGTCTAGACTCGCTTTCATTAATGTCCAGGTAAGGCTGTGTGAAGTAAAACAGCTTATTCTGGTTCATACTACAGATGGTGTTAGGGCATTCATGTTTCATGCTGATCCCCCTGGTAAAACACAAGAATGAAGCATACACGTACCATTCAACATTCAGTGAAGACACACTGTGCAAATTCTGATTTCTGTATTTTTGCTGTAAGAAGTGTGATGGAAGGTGCTAGAAACTGCACCAAAAAGCAGTGTATGCCATATGCAATAAGTAGAGCTGTTGTGCAGCTAGACAAGGTAGTTCACATAAAAGAGTTGCTATGTTCTGCATCTGAGAGATGAGACTTAATTAAGACAGACAAATTCTCTTGGGTACAACAAAGCAGTTCTCTGGATCCAGCCATGATTATACTGTAGTTCTTTTAAATGTATTACTGAAGTCTTTGCTATTATAATTAAACAGATATAAAATATGTCTGCCCTTCATTGCGTAAAGCTTTGCTTTAGGATTAAGACTGGAAATTTCATGAAGAGCTGGCAAGCAAAGCAAGTAATTTCTATAATTTTCATTTTTAAATTATTGTCCTTTTTAATCTCCACTAAGAGACAGACACATCAGCATATTTACAGTAATATCATTTTCCTTTGACTACCAGCTGGAAGAAATACAGCATCAGCTCTGAAAACTGAGCTTTAAAGTTGGCTTCTCAAAATACATTGTGTTTGGTACGCTTTGTCTGTCGTGGAGCAGTGTGTCAGAGTGTTCGTTCCTCACGCACCCACATGAAGGAATAAACAAAAAATAACAAGAAGGAGAAAATAGGGAGTTGATATTTTAGAACAACAACAAAAAAAGACTTTTTCTTAAAATATATCTTTTTCCTGCATTTGCTTATATAAAAAGAAATAGCCAAGTTCTAAAAGGACGTAGTCTAAATGTTTCCCCTAGTTGGGGATGTTGGCTCTGAAAGTCTTGAAAATTTCAGCCAGGACATTGCTGTTTAAAAAGGACTTGAGGTACCGGTTGAACAAATGCACAGGCACACCTCTTTCACGCTGAAAAGAGTGTTAACACATGAACTGGATAACTGTGGGGACTAAATGTGTGTTTGTATGATTAAAGCTTTACATGAGCAACTGCTAAATGACAGTCTCTGCAAATCATAAGCTGTTTTAAAGGACTCACAGAGCCAGCATTGCCTTCTGTGCTCATTTGTGTCCATGGAAAAATGGTCTATGATGGTTAACAGCAATTGCCTGTGAATGTTTTATTTGTGCCCCCTGTAAGTAGCTTCCATCCTTGTCATAACTGTGTACTAAAGTAGAAAATGCGGTGTCTGCTTGGCATGCAAGACGTTTGCTAAATTCTCTGCAGCATAATCGTAAGTCACTCATTTTGTCCCAGCTTTCAAGGCAAGGTGCACTCATGCCACACTCCTGCTACTATTTGTGAAGTTAAACATTGCTAGTATGTTAGAGATGTCATTTTGGTCCTGTTCAGATTGTTTTGTGGAGTGTGCTTGCTGGTGCTAATGGCAGCTGAGCAGGAGGATAAGGGAAGCTTGTGGCTTTGCTTGGAGGAGGTGAGCTGCGGTGGCAGGGCTGGGAGAGATGGGACTCTGTGCTCAGGGAGAATGGTGACTGCTGTGGAAGGGGCCCATCCTCACCCTTACTGTGCCCCACTCTTGCTCTGGATGTCCAGACAAGTGACACATCACTAGGAAGGAATTTGAGAGCTAGAGTATGTCAAGGATCATAAATCAAGACTTGCTTTCAACAGCTTACATGCTTTTGGTTAGAAATAAGCCTTCTCTGCAGCCTGGGTGCCAACCACTGTGTCTGAGGGAAAAAAAGGAAAAAAAAAAAAGAAATCAGTTTGCTCTGACCTCGGTTGTTCCATAAAGGACCCTTTGCTTGTTTGTTACAGAAACGTGTAGACATCAAGTGCATATGAAGTTAGACTCTAAGAGAAGAAAAAGTTATTCTCGTATTTAGAATAATGGAGGAAATTTCTGAAGACAGGTGGGATTTGATTCCTATCCCAGTATCTTCTTTAAAGCTCCCAACACCTCTGCATTTGTGGTTCCCCATCAAATGCACTCTGCAGCAGGTATCCTCCCGTTTCATTAAATCTCTAACTTCAGCAATATTGAGTTCTGAGTGCATTAAGCACAGTAGTGCAGCTGTTCTGAAACTGTGCTGCTTGGCTGAAAGCAGTGAAGCATTTCTACATGAAACTAGGAACAAGAAAACTGTGCTTTCTGGTGGCAGTGGTGAGCTGGTGGATTGGGAAAGAGGGACAGGTGTGTTGCCCTCGCAGCGCATTGCGGCATGGTGCTGGGAGGGACGGAGACCTGGCAGGGACAGCATTACATCTGGAGATACCCACCTTTGTGCTTCAGAAACATTTTTGAATCCTGTGAGCACAAGTCCAAATCCAGCACAGTGTTTTCCAAGCAGTCTCCCAGGGGGTCGCGGGGCACAACTTGAAGGTAGCAGTACCAATTTTCTGGTAGAGATTCCAACATTTTTTTCTTACTGAACATCTTCTACGTATGCCATGTGTACGTGACTGTTGGGGGGTTCATTTAAGCGTTACTTTCTCCTCATGAAGTACTAAGCACAGTGCTACACAGCAGTTAGATTATAATTGTACCATGGTTAGATTGTGTTTTTTTTAATACTCCTATGGCCACTAATTTATTATGTTTAAATGTTAGCTGTGTGGAAGCAATTATGCCAGGTAGGTGATAAACTTCAACCATATAATGCATGTGCTGTGTGAAACCCAAGAGACTGTAATATTCAGGCGTGCAGCTAATTTACTTGTGAGAAAAAGGAATAATAATTGCCAAAGTACATGACCAGAGTGAAATTACATTACTGCATTACTACAGTCCTGTATTTATTTAAGCAAAGCAAACAAAAATCTGAGCTCTTGGAAGCAGGGCTGTTCTGCCCTTGAAGGTACATCGTTTTGAAGAAATGTGATAAAAAAACAAGTTAACATCTCACCAGAGGAAATCATTAATTCTTTAAATAAACTGGATGTTTATGATGCTGCAGGTTGCTTAACAAAGCACTCCTAACCTGTATCTTTTACTCCTGATTTTGATGAGTAATGCAAACATTCAGAGTCTACGTTGCTAGGAATTTGCTGTATGCCTACTTATTAGATTCATGTACTGTGATTTAATGAGGCTACCACAGCTGTCCCTTGAGTACTTGTTTCCTTTGTAGTATTGGGGAAATCTTTGCTTTTAAGGCAGACATTTAACTTGTTATGCTGACGCTAAGTAAATCATTGTAATCCCTGTTTTGTTTATATATCGGTTTTAGCCATGCCGACTCCTTGTTTCTCTACCAGAGTGCAGCAGCAGGGCTCGTGGCTTGGCACAGGCTGCTCTTTGCACTGGGATTACATCCGCACGCATAACTTAAACCTACTTTCAGCTTTTCAGCCTGGGGATGCTGACGGTGAGTACAGTGCCTATAGCACGATGTACATAGTTGCTAAGGAAAGAAACAACCCTGCAGGTGGAAGTAAAGTACTTAGCGCGCTGCCATTTGTACCCGACTGTACCAACTCCTGCACCTCAAGGACACTTGGCTAAATTCATCACAATTTCCTTGGAGGAACTAATGCCTTTCTCAGGTGTGCTCAGGTTGCTTTTGTCTCTTACAGAAAGCCAGGACCTTTAGGCTACACCTTGAGGCAAGATTTCACCCCAACTTCATTACAGATTGATTAAACAATACTTACCCACATAGTTCATATTCATCTTTGTCATCTGTCTCAACCTATTGAATAATTCAATTATGAGTGACAATTAGAAAACAGTCCCATTAAAAGAATTTATCTACCTTATTCTATTTATTTATTTATTTATTTATTTATTTATTTGGAACTTTGTTGTTGAATGTAAGGGTTGGGGTTGATCTGAATCAGCATAAATGTGATTAATGAAACAATAATTTAAGTTGATTATAAAGGGCTTAAAATAATATGATTAGACTATGGAGATTTGGGTTGCTTATTGGATTACACATGTTATTCCTGGAGGGTTGTTATAAGATTCAGAATGAAATTAAATTGGCCGTCCTGTTTTGGGTCCCTGGTGCCAAGTAATCTACAATGCCATGATACCAGACCAGAGGGCATAGTAATGTTCAACAGTTTTCTCTGGAAAAATCCAGGATAGAATTTTTGAACTAATACCTAGCTAATCAGGCCAAAATACACTGCGGAAATCTGGTCTGCTCTCCACTGTATAGTACTTAAATGAAATCACGTTTGATCTCATGAGACATTGTTTTGGAAGGAGTGATGATGGATGTGTTTCTGCTGGTGGAGACTGCTGTGGTCGCTGGGAGGTTATGACCATGGCCAGCTCTCCACATTTTTTTCTCTTTTTGTTTTTTTGAAGTTGTCCTTTTTACTTTGCATATGTCAACTTCCAGCTGTTGAAAAGATGTATCATATGACAATGCTGATCTTTACATCATCATCCATGATCTGTAATAATGTCAGTCTACATGAATTTCTACAAGGTCAATAAGGAAACTTAATTTGAAGGTCATCTTAAAGTAGATTGATTCACTATTTAATTCAACTACTGATTGAAACTGTTAAATCCTGAATGAAAGTGCCCAAATATGGCTTTATCATGACTTAACAACTGTCCTTTAAAGCTGTTCCATATATTAATTTGGACTTCTGCACTTACTCATGATTGGACAATGTGTATATTGAACTAAAAGAATCTGGGATTTCCTACTTGAAAGTATTTTACAAAATCTTTGTGATTCATGTGGTTCCTGTGAACTCTTCAGTTTTCACCATAATTTCTAAACTGAGAGCATTTAATTATGGATGAATACAGAAATATTCAAACTTCTCTATGGGTTGCAAATGTTATGTTTATACAGCCAAGTATACCTTTGTGACCTTTTAGTTGCATTCTGTGCTAACTAGGGATGGTCCATTGTAGTTGTTGTAATTGTTTGTTTTTCCAAAGCTACTGTTTCCTAGATCTCAGTCCTGTAAACAAGGCCTGCCCTTCATGTTTATAGATTTACAGCTTCACATTTTGGTCCCTATTGGAACATGCAGTTTATTTGCTTATTTATTTTTTAGCATTACTTGTCATGCAGTCTTCTGATTTCTGATCACTAACCTGTATACTTTATTACTCACTGCTGTTTATTCTTGGCCTTGTATCATCTCTAGAATCCATGCATATTGATTTTATGCTTTCTACCTGGTTGTTTTACAAATACTAAACAGAATTGGGCTAAGAACAAGTGCCTTGTGGAACCCCATTTGAAGCATATCTATGTGACAAGTGGTGTTTCACATTTACTTTGAGACACATCATTTATCCAGTGTTTGAGCCATTTAATGTCTTGTGAGTTTATATTTTATTGCGATATCTTAATCGCAGTGTCATGCAGCACCAAGTCAAATGCCCTGCAGAAACCATAATGGTAGTGTCTAAGTATAGTATGATGACTTCATTGCATTTATCAAACCAAACTTTTAATTTCATAAAAGAAGAGATATCATGTTAGTCTGCCAAGTGCTGTTTTCCTTGATGTTGAAAATACTGCTAATCATAATTTTGTTTTTTATTAATTTAATTAATTAATGGAAGCTCTTCCATGATTTTGGCCATGAAAAATATTTACTTACAGATAGGCTGTAAATCCAGCGTTCAGAGTTGCAGTGAATAGGATTATGAGTGATACAAGTTGTTGTTTAGCCAGGTCTATTTAAGCTGGTTTGGCCTTTCTTCCTGAGTTACTATTGGAATTCTTCCTTTTTATTTTTTGGTGAACAAATGCTTTCTTGTAATCGTCCTACTAGCAGTACCAGTGTTCCTGCACTGTGATGGACCACTGGTGGGAATCTGCCTGCTCCTGATATTTCCAAGAGCAAAGCAAATGAAGCCTTTGCACCTTCTCTGCTGTAGTTGCTACTGACTACCAAACCCTTCTACTTGTATCAGCTCCTCTGGTTGCTGTTGTTCCTTGTCTGTTTTCTTCCTTTACTACTGTCCTACTTTTTCTCACTTCATAACCCACGACAACATCTCCCATTTTCAGTTTGTAACGTATTGCTTTCTTGTAGCTGATTTTCTTTCCTGCTCAAAAGACGATGTTTTAAAGTAGCATCACCTTCTTTCTGGCTTGTCTGGCGTTGGTAGTGTTTTCCGAGGATTGACTGAACATCAGAGAGGGTTCAGATGATTTAGCTACATCCTGTAGGTCACTATCTTGTGTCAGATTTTAAGGACTTGCCATAGATATATAATGGAAGTCTCTCTCTTTTTATCTTCTTTTCTTTTGTTTTCTTTTTTAATTTTAAAAGTCTTCAGAGTTCAACTAGGTCAAATCCTTAGTGAAACCCTCCTTAATTTTAGTTTAGGTTTCTTTTTTTTTTTTTTTTTTTTCCTCTGAACAAGGGATACAGAATGTTAGCACAAGCATACAGAGCAGCTGCTGAATCCTTTTTTACCTGGTGACAGTGGGAAGGTGCTCTAGTCTCCATGTTTTGGAAGGATGGTGTGGTGATGTCCTTTGTGCTTGCTGTGGAGCCAACCGATCTCTGACTAGCAAATGGGATGAATGTTGATGCTGTGCTGAGATGTGTAGATATTGCAGTGCTCATTTTCTTACTCCCCAGAGCCATGGCAGCCCTTATGTGAGGGTAAAGCCTGTGCTGTGTTTGCCAGTGGAATTTTCAAGTCATCCTGGTCAGTGTGCACAGTGCTGTCAGGACCACACTAAGACATTGGTGTTTCCCAGCTTTATAGCCCAGATCTTGGTTTGTTGTTTTTTTTTTGTTTATTATGCCAAAAGAATAACACAGCTGCTTGCTTAGATTGTACGGGTACACTAATGAATGGGATTTATGTTCCTTGCAACATGACCCCATGAATCTGTCACCAGAATGAAGCTCACTCATCTGTAAGTATTGCCCCTTGCTCAGTTTTACAAATGCACCTCAGAGCGGTGCTCCCTCTTCAGTGTGTGTTGTTGAACGGCATTACAGCAGCAGCAGCCAGGGCTTCCCATCCCAACCTTCTGTGAAGGCTCTTTAGCTGTAGCCCTTTCTGCCATGATCCATGCTTTGATCGATATGAAGCAGTCACCTCTGTAAACCTTCAAACCAATTCACAAGTTTTATATAAGCATAAATGGGAAAAGCTCATACTGTCTGAACTCCAGCAGTTATTCTTGGCACTGGCTTGTCTCCAGATTGGATTTAAGGCCTGAATCTGATCAATTACATCTAAGTAACCTGGGGCCTTCCAGCCTGAGAGAGACTTACGCTGTGCCACCTAGCACTTATTGAAGACCCCTGGTTTTTAACTCACTTCTCCACGGTCTGAAGTAGCACAGATCTCATGCTTCTCAGTACATTCTCCTTGTCTGCAGATGAGAGGCTAATAGGAGCTGTGCTTTGCTTTGCAGGGAGGGAGAAGCTCTGTAAGGCAGGTCTGAGACCGCTGTAGGGTTAGCTGCTTTAAGCAGACACCCCTTTTAATTTTTGCCACCAACTGCATAGAAAAGAGAATCTGTAGGAGACTGAGGGTTTGTACTATGGAGATCTCCTGGGAATGCTGCAGCTGAGAACTCATTTTCCCAGGGCTTGCTGTTACTGCTTCTGCTTGAAGACAAAGTGTCTCTCTGTCTTTCTCAGGTTTATATTTCCTTAGAGCATGAAGCTAAATTCAGTCCATGTCCAAGGTGTTCTTGGAGACTCACAAGCATTACAGCTTGCAAGCAGGCAGAATGCATGGAAATAACGGAACAGTTGGGAGAGGCAGTGTTTGGAGACATAAAGTCCAGTGGGCTATGTGAGTCCCTTCCAAACTAAAGCTATGTGGTTAAATGCAGCTAGGAATAGATTTGGCACTGGGGGAGTCATAAAGGTTTATGTTCCAGAAGGAGAATGAAGATCTATGAAAAATCTACATCGGGTAGGGTCTTCACAGCATTATTCAGAGGTGGTGTGTGTATGTATTGAACTGTCATGCAGGAATTTATTTCTGGATAGAAAGAAGTTAAATACTTCTATAAGTGATGCTTTTGTGGAAACTAGCTGGATGATGAGGTGTAAAGAGAGAACACGAGGAACAACCATGGCAGAAGGAGCTGGGAAGTGGTAGGATCATTACAGGCATTGAACACTTCCTTGACTTTATGCTGCATGGCCCTAATCATTAAAAACAAAAAAAGTTGGAATAGTAATTACAGTGTCATACTGTGCCAGAAAATAAACCTTTCTTGTGTTACATGGACTTTATTTCTGGGAAGTGCTTCCAGATGGTGTCTTCACGTTCTGCCACTTTTTTCCTTTGCTCTCCTTTGTCATTTATGCTGCAAAGGTATATTTTCTCTAAGGATTAATTGAATTTATTAAGGATTATTTTGGCAATGGTAGTGATTTAAACAACACAAATCCGCACAACAAAATGTTATTCGAATAGCAAATCATTTTGGTTCCAATGTTTATCTCAGATCTCCTCCAGCCACTCTTTTCTCTCTCATACCAGGTCATTTCTCTCCAGCATACACTCCAGTATTTGAAAAGGTTTTTTAGTACTGGAGAGAAAGAGGAAAGCAGACAAGCTGTTATAATCCTGCCTTCTGTTGAATTTCTCCAGAGGTGGACCATCCAGCATCTCAGCATAGTTGAGCTATTTTCTTTACTGTATTTTCCTGCCCTCAGAGTGCCCATTCTGCAGGGTGACATTTCTTCCCTTTTTGATGAGAAGCTCACGGTAAAGTTCTTATTACCAGGCTTGGTGACAATCCTTCCTTAACCATTCCCAGCAGCTGGGTGATCCTGGGGAGCTCAAAGGAGCCCGCTGAAAATGTTGATATTATATTTCTCTGTGGTACTTTTCTTCTCACTGTGTCTGAGATGCCTCAGTCATTGCTATCCCATGAATGAAAGTTGTGCTTAGATTGTGTTCTGCGTGGAACTGGAGATCAAGTTCAACTGCTGACTAGTGACAACTAATAGGATGTGCTGTTGTGACTGTTTCAATACCTGGAAAATTGTTGGGTCCTGCCATCTGAAGCTATTTCTCATGTGATGTCTGCGTTGTATTCTTGGTCTGCCTTAAATTTTTTGTTTATTCCATTACGTGTGTATCTCAGTTTTTAAGAGTGGGTGTGTTAAACTTTGGATACAGTCCTTATTCCACATATGCTCAAGTCCCTGAATTAGCAGGAATTTTGCTGTGAAAAGACTACTGCAGCATTATCATCTGCTCTACTAATCTGTTGAGCTGTGTGTTTTGAGCTGTTGGAGTCCAGAGGAGGGCCACAAAAGTGATCAGAGGGCGGAGCACCCTCCCCTATGAGTACAGGCTGAGAGGTGGGGAATCTTCAGCCTGAAGAAGAGGAGGCTTCGGGGGGACTTTATAGCGGCCTTCCAGTACCTGAAAGGAGCCTGTGGGAAAGCTGGGGAGAGACTTGTTATAAGGGCAGGCAGCAACAGGATGAGGGGAAATGATTTTAAACTGGAAGAGGGTAGACTTAGACTAGATATTAGGAAGAAGTTCTGTACTGTGAGGGTGGTGAGACATTGGAACAGGTTGCCCAGTGAGGTTGTGGATGCCCCCTCCCTGGAAGCATGCAAGGCCAGGCTGGATGGAGCTATGAGCAACCTGGTCTAGAGGGAGGTGTCCCTGCCTATAGCAGAGGGTTGGAACCAGGTGATCTTAAAGGGCCCTTCCAACTCAAACCATTCCGTGATTCCCAAGTGCAAGGCAGAATCCCTGCGGCTGCCTCAAGAATTTGTCTGGTTGTTGAGTGCCTGTGCGATGTTGGCTGTTTTGTGCTACCAGTTGCCAGCGTGGATGAAATATTTAAGTATATAACCTTTTCTTTGCTGTTCTATGAATGTTGCAGTGGATGTCTGATACTTGTATCCAACAGGCCTTGCCAGGGAAGATTACAGGGAGTTCACCTTATTGATTCGTTCTGATAGTAGAGGCTGTAATTAGAACAGATAAAATCTGTGAAATGGACTTTTCTTGGGTACTCTATGCTGGTGGCCAGAATATGGCTGAGATTCTCAGAAAAAAAATCTTTGAGTCCGAATAATAAATGCGTTTCTGGAAAGAGCATTGCTACCTGTAATAATAGCCAGCCAGTGCTGTGGGTTCACGCTTTGAGTTGCCTCACATGTGAGGTCTGGTTGCAGCCCTAACACCGACACTGACTTGATGTTCTCTTTGCTCTGATTTACTTGATTATAGAAAAATTACACTATCATATGTCAACCAGCTGCAAGATGTTTTGAGTGGCGTTAGTGAGACGCTGATTTCTTTAACACAAAGATACGTTTCTCCTACTACAATTTCTGTACGCCTTTAAAATTTGGGGGATTGGGATTCTCTCTGTGTATGACAAATACCTAGAAGCACCTTAAAAGATCAAAATGAGTATCCTTACTTTGTGGGATTCTTTTGATTTAAAAAACAAACAAGCAAAAAAAAAATCCACCTGCGTGTAGAGCTAATTCATTTCTCCTGGGGAAAAAAATCAGGTAATGAGCTGGCCAATTAAGTGGATCATCTGGTGTTTCCAGAACAGATAGTTTTTAGGATGCACCATTTATCACAATCTATTTGTGAGGACAGGCTAAGCTGTCTGTTATTGATTTCTTAGTGCTAAGTTCACAGTAAATGGTGGAGATCAGAATTAAGCTTTTCTTTTAGGTGTGGTGATACTCGCTGGCGAAAATGTGAATTGTTTTTTGGGGAAATGGCTCTTAACTGCACTTAACAAGTTTAGCTCCCAACATCAATACTGAATTTAACAGCCTTTCACAGAAGCCCTGCAGCTCTTTAAGGGCTTTCGGTGTCTTCAGTTAGAGAAGCTTTTCTCCTTCCTTGTGCTTCTTAGAATCTTGGAATGCTGTTGATGTGTAAGAGGCCCTTCAGGTAATTTGATTTCAGATAAATTATGCATGAGCTTTAAGTCCGTGTGTGGGGTTGCTGTTTTACAGTTATTTTTACTGCCCTGTTTCTTAACTTTCAGACTCCACAATTTATGTCCTGTAGTTTTGCTAAAGGCAGTGGGATGAGGTGGAAAGTGTTTATTCATATATTTCTTTTATTTCTGTTAGTTCTTTGATTTAAACAGCAGAAGATTGAGTGGTCAAAGGTTAGGGTGGATAGGGTGGAGTTTTCCCACAACTGCTGATGGCTTACTGATACCACTGTTTACATACCCAGTCCCTCTGACGAAGATGTTGTGTGCAGCAGAAGAGCTTCTACTATTTTGGGACTGGGGCTCTGCATCCCTCCTTCAGCAATCTTTAGAAAACAGTCATTTGCAATTTTAGGATGTAAGGCAGGCCGGCACTCGGATATGTCAGACTGGGGACAAGAGGCTGGAGAGCAGCTCCACAGAAAAGGATGTGGGGGTGCTGGCTGATGGCAGGTGAATCTGAGCCAGCAGTGTGCCTGGGGCCAAAAGGGCCAACAGAACCCTGGGGGGCACCAGGCCCAGCACTGCCACCGGGCGGGGGGAGGGTGCCACAGAGGAAGTAAAACTACTAGAGAGCGTGCAAAGGGGAGCAACAAACATGGGGAAGGGTGAAGCTGAAAGCAGGTTTGTTCAACGGAATATGTTTATGAAGGTTTTATTTGTTTTTTTTAAATCACAGGATGCCAGCTATTCTTAAACAATATGTAGCTTGTGCTTGCTATTTTACTAAGCTTATATGTGTTAAATGAGAGGAATCTTTGAAGTGTATTTCTTTTTCAAAATGCACCAGGAAAGAAAAAAAGACGCATAGGATTGTGAACCTAATGTCTGGAACTGTTTTTCTGGATGCAGTGCAAGCCAATAAATATTATTGAATTCAATTGCTTCTGGGGTTCCTGGCAACTATTTTCAGCGTATTTCTGGAGAAGGTGCTGTATGGATTGAAGTCAAGCTTGGAGTTGCTGTGGAGACAAACAAGAAGTAATAAGCATCAGATAGAAAAGGAAATAATGCATTCCAACATGATCCAATGTTTCTCCAAGTATTATTCAGGATACCCTGTTTGTGTATGGCTTTCTAAAGAGCTGGCCTTTCTCTTAGTGGTAGGACAAAGAGGAATGGTTTTAAACTAAAGGAGGAAAGGTTTAGATTAGATGTTGGGGGAAGTTCTTCACAGAAAGGGTGGTGAAGTGCTGGCACAGGCTGCCCAAAGAGGCTGTGGATGCCCTATCACTGGAGATGTTCAAGGCCAGATTGGATGGGGCCCTGGGCAACGTGGTCTAGTATTTGATCTAGTGGTTGGCAACACTGCCTGTGGCAGAGGGTTAGAACTTGGTGATCCTTGAGGTCCCTTCCAACCCAAGCCATTCCATGTACTATCAAATCCTCTGTTGCTAACCAATACTGGATGCCTCAGAGGAAGAGGTACATGCTTTTGTCCTTCCTAAAATTCTCAATTGAGTAATAGTCTAACTATGGGCTACCTAAGCCTGAATAAATAAGATGAAAAAAAAACTCTTCTAGAATGTGAGGGGTAATTGACTTCATTTGTTTATGTTCATCAGCATATATTGCTTGAATATTTTCATGGCCGTAGATGTGTATTAAAACATGTTGCATTAAGGCAACCACAGAATGTTTTAGCAGAAAACTAATTTGAAAAGTAGCTGACCCAAAGCACTCACTTCATTGACTTTCATCTTCTTATTTTCTCTCAAAGGACCTATTCTTATAATAAGTACTGCAATAAATGGCTAAAGTAATTCTTCCTGTCAACAGAAGTCCCTTTAGCAGTTCAATGAGAAATCTTTAACCTAAGAAGTTTAGTGGTTTTGAGTTCGTTCCCAGTAGGTCCCATGCCCTTTTTCCATTTGTGTGTGTCCAATTTTGGCAATATATCAGGTGTTTTTGAATGGATTGAGTGGATGACAACAGCAATTTTGTAGTAATGTTTCTGCTGACTAATTTGCTGGAACTGTCTATACAAAAATGCCAATTACAAATGACGACATTCTTCACCAAGACTTTTGGTCTTGCTGGCAAAACTATGTGAGATCCTGCTTGAGTGCGGACAGCGAGGAGCAGCAAGAAGGTAGCAGTGGGAGAGGATGGTCAGCATGACTAATACTAGGGTTTAATTTAGGATTTGCAGGGCAGCATGACTTGAGGAAGGCTGAATGATACAGCATATACACGGGAGCTGCAGGAAACCAGCTCATGGTGCAGTCCAAGGTGCAAAGGTTTGGGGAACTTACTGAATCTGGTGTCTCAGACTGGGTCCCCAGGGCTGTTGGGAAGCTGGTCTGTGGTGTGCCTCTCAGGAATGAGTCTGAGGGCAGTGGGGTGGAAGGCTGTGTTGCCAACACCCAGCAAGATTTCCTCACCTGGGGACTACCCTCACACCTGAGATCCAGGCAGGCAGCAGAAGTCCCTTCAATGGCAGAAGGCAGAGAACTGGAGAAGTATCTCTGGGAAACTGGAGGGAAAGCAGTTGTGAGAAGTGTATCACTACATGAATTACAGCCTTCAACAATGTTTTAAAACTGATGTTTTGTAGCTGGATTGTTTGAATACTAACGGATTAGATGGAAATCATACAGAGAAAAAGAATGATCTGCAATTTATAATGACTGTGAAATGTTTTGAATTGATAATATGTGGGGAAAGACTTAAAATTTAGTTGCTGAGCTAAAATTACAAAACACTTTGCAAGCAGCTGGGTTTACATCCAGCAGTAAGTAGGTAGTTGATACTGAAAGGACATTCACATGTGCCTAAGTGTCTTCTCAAAAGGAGCTAGAAAATAAGCCCTAAAGAAAAGGTTTTTGATTTCTTGCTTGGTTGTCCTTCATTTTCCTGTGGTGTTTTGTGGTCTTGGTATTATTTGGGAACTTTCTGAATACCTTTCTAAAGCACACAGAGAGACAAACAAGTGTGAGGAAGGTTGGGGCTGAGCAGGGGGGTAAATGAGGCTGTCACACAAGCATCCATGAGAGCAACACTGCTAGGTGTGCAGAGATGGTCTTCTCTGCCTGGTGAGAGCATCCCTTGGCAAATGATACTAAAACATACAAATAAGAAGGCCCGGATTCTCCTGAGTGTGTATCTCAAGGGGCTGACCCACGTCTGTTCGGTTTTGTTTTCATTTTACATGAGGTATCTAAGATGACAGAAAAGAGGCAGAGGCATGTTAGGAATTCATCTGCTGAGCACCAGGCGTTCAAGTGTGCCCCACAGGCATGGTGGTCTGTCCCAGACTCTCCTCCCAGCCTTGCTTTGTTGACTTCTTCCCCTTCTCTTCCTGTGCACTCTGAGACTCTTTTCTAATGCCTCTTTGTCCCAAAGTTTCCCTTTTACATCCTTTAAATCCTGTTTGTAAATGCAGTTCCACCCAATTTTTAAGCAAATGTTAATCAGGTGCTGAAGCTTTGCACAAAGCCCTCTTCCCATATCTTTTCTGAAGACATGACACAACTGAATGCTGTCTCTTCATACCTCTAGTAAGTTGCTGAGATCTGGAGAAGAGTTTAATAGCTGCAAATGTCGTTCATGGAAAGTTGGTGTCTGAAATGCTGCTATCAGTCAAGTCACTGCATGATTGTTTTATAGCTCAGCAGGGAACTGAATGGTGGGAAGGGATAATATGTTGTGTTTTGAGGTTCAGGAGGACATGAGTTATCTTTACATAAACATATCTTCTCTATTATTTATATACTTGCGGAATGGCCAAAGAAAACTTAATCATTCTTTTTTTTTTCTTTAAACACAATTATTCACAGGATCCTTCAAACCAGAAGTGTGGAAGAAAGAAAACAGTGTCCTTCAGCAGCATGCCATCAGAGAAGAAAATAAGCAGCGCTAGTGACTGTATCAGCTTTATGCAGGCTGGGTGTGAACTGAAGAAAGTTCGTCCAAATTCCCGGATTTATAACCGTTTTTTTACTTTGGATCCTGACCTGCAGGCTCTTCGTTGGGAGCCTTCCAAAAAGGACCTTGAGAAAGCCAAGCTCGATATTTCTGCTATAAAAGAAATCAGACTAGGGAAGAACACAGAAACGTTCAGGAATAACGGGCTTGCAGACCAGATTTCTGAGGACTGTGCACTGTCAGTAATTCATGGTGAGAACTATGAGTCCCTCGACCTGGTTGCCAACTCAGCTGACGTGGCCAATATTTGGGTATCGGGATTAAGGTACTTGGTTTCTCGTAGCAAACAACCCCTGGATTTGATGGAAAGCAGCCATAATACCCCACGGTTTGCCTGGCTGAAAACTGTCTTTGAAGCAGCAGACGTTGATGGTAATGGCATAATGTTAGAAGATACATCTGTGGAGCTAATAAAGAAGCTTAACCCCACCTTAAAGGAATCAAAAATTAGATTAAAATTTAAGGAAATCCAGAAGAGCAAAGAGAAACTGACAACACGAGTAACAGAAGAGGAATTTTGTGAAGCATTCTGCGAACTTTGCACAAGACCTGAAGTTTATTTCTTACTTGTGCAGATATCTAAAAACAAGGAGTATCTAGATGCCAATGACCTCATGCTGTTTTTAGAGGCTGAGCAAGGAGTGACCCACATAACAGAAGAAATGTGTCTAGATATTATACGCAGATATGAGCTTTCTCAAGAAGGACGTTTGAAAGGTTTTCTTGCAATTGATGGATTTACTCAGTATTTGCTGTCCCCAGAATGTGATATTTTTGATCCTGAGCACAAAAAGATTGTCCAAGACATGACGCAACCCTTGTCACATTACTACATCAATGCATCCCACAATACATATCTAATTGAAGACCAACTCAGAGGGCCAGCTGATATCAATGGTTACGTCAGAGCTTTAAAAATGAGTTGCCGGAGTATTGAACTAGATGTCTGTGATGGCCCAGATAACGAGCCTATTATTTGTAACCGTAACAACATGACATCGCCACTTTCATTTCAAAATGTTATTGAGGTGATAAACAAATTGGCTTTCTTTGCATCAGAATACCCCCTAATTCTCTGCTTGGGGAACCACTGCTCTGTACAACAGCAGAAGGTTGTGGTACAACACATGAAAAGGATCTTTGGAAATAAACTCTACACAGACACACCTTTATCTTCAGAAGCCTACCTCCCATCACCTGAGAAACTGAAAATGAAGATCATTGTAAAGGGGAAGAAGCTACCCTGCGATCAGGATATACTAGAAGGGGAAGTCACAGATGAAGATGAAGAGGCTGAAATATCTCGGAGACTGTCAGAAGACTTCTCAAGGGAGCCAAAGCTGATCTGGCTCTGCAAGGAGTTGTCTGACTTGGTGTCCCTATGCAAATCTGTCCAATACAAAGACTTTGAGACATCCATGAAAGCTCAAAATTATTGGGAAATCTGCTCCTTTAGTGAAGCAGAAGCCAGTCGAATTGCAAATGAATACCCTGAAGATTTTGTCAACTACAACAAAAAGTTTCTTTCCAGGGTGTACCCGAGTGCTATGAGGATAGACTCCAGTAACTTAAATCCTCAAGATTTTTGGAATTGTGGTTGTCAGATAGTGGCAATGAACTATCAGACTCCAGGGCCCATGATGGACCTGCATACTGGCTGGTTTCTACAGAACGGTGGATGCGGGTATGTTCTCAGGCCTTCAGTAATGCGTGAAGAAGTGTCTTATTTCAGTGCAAATACTAAGGGCATTGTTCCGGGGGTCTCTCCCCAAGTTCTACATGTCAAAATAATCAGTGGACAGAACTTTCCAAAGCCCAAAGGTGCGTGTGCAAAAGGGGATGTCATAGATCCCTATGTTTGTATAGAAATACATGGGATTCCTGCAGATTGTACTGAACAAAGAACTAAAACTGTTCAGCAAAACAGTGATAACCCAATTTTTGATGAGAGCTTTGAGTTCCAGATCAATCTACCAGAGTTGGCCATGATCCGTTTTGTTGTTTTGGATGATGACTACATTGGGGATGAGTTCATAGGCCAGTACACCATCCCACTGGAGTGCCTGCAGCCTGGATACAGGCACATACCGCTGCGGTCTTTCGTTGGCGATATCATGGAGCACGTTACGCTGTTTGTTCATATTGCAATAACCAATCGAAGTGGGGGTGGAAAGGCCCAAAAGCGCAGCCTCTCAGTGAGGATAGGAAAGAAAGCAAGGGAGTACACCATGCTGAGGAACACTGGGCTCAAGACTATCGATGACATCTTTAAGTTGGCTGTGCATCCACTACGAGAGGCCACCGACATGAGAGAGAACATGCAGGTATGGCTGTTGTCTGTATTGGTGTATACTGACCATGGAAGCAGAGGTCCTGATGAGCCCTGCCAGTAGGGAAAGCTTGGTGAAACTGGAGAAGTGTCAGGCCCATAGCCATCTCAGCTTTTAACTGGGCATCAAAAGGCTGACAGTTACAGGTGTTACCTAATAAGCAGATATGGGGCAAGGCAAAACTGTTTAAAAATCAATATATCCTCTCTGGACACACACTTTACTGGGTATGTTTATCTGGGAAAGCAAACCAGAGGGTACACTTACATCCACATGCCACAGGCCTTAAAAACTTCATTTCTTTGCATTTCTTGCTGGAAAATGTCAGCAAGCTTTTGTTTTGCTAACTCAGTGAGGGTTATGCTATTTTTTTTTTGCATCAGAGTGTGAGAAACAGTCAGTAGATGTGTCATTAGAGTATTATCTACGCCACAGAAACCCATCGCGCTAAGAACAGCACGTTGCCCTGGGCGCCTGTTGCCACTGTTCACCCAAGGGCTGTGAATGTTTAATGTACACAGCTGAAGGCTGCTTGGGTTGTAATTTCTGCCTTGCTAAATAGCTGTGTTGCCTTGCCGGGCTGAGTGCCTGCCCAGACAATGGTGATGCACTGTGGCTCAGATGTTCTCCTGGCACCTTGTCCGCTTGCCTGCGCAGCTCTAAGAGCAGCCAGAGCTTGCTGTGCGTAAGTGCCTGGGTTATACTCTTGTGGGCAGCAGGAGGTGATGCCACAGCAAGGCCAAGCCTACTTGGTGCTATCTTCTGCTGTGCTGGGCAGCTCTGCAGGTTTGGTAAGCAAGAGCTCAGCTCAGAAGTCCATGCACTGCCTAGAAAGAAAACTGAGGAGCAATTAAACAATGAGTTTTCTTAAATAAAAAGCTGAAATCAGCCACGACTGTCTATCTCCTTGGTAAAGACACATAAACAATTCGTTTTTCTGTCTTGAAAACAGGAGAAAAATACGTATCACTTCATTGACCCCACTCTTCTGGATGGAGTCTAAAGCAAATTAAATGTTGGCAGCTAGAAAAGTTTACAAAAAGACATAAGTTTTAAATCACTCCCAAAGGAATAGTCTAAGCATATTTTTAAGAATGGGAAACTCTTCCCAGCCTTTCCTTTCCTGCAAGCCTTGAAAGTAACTAGTTTGAGCTGCTGACTCCACCTTCTGTCTCGGCCAGGATTATATACATGAACGATAATGAAAGAAAACGTTCTTTGACTGTAACTCAGAAATAGCATTAATCTGCCTGCCAAACAAAATTTCAGTACAAGATCTTGTTCTTGGGAATGCTCTGTAAAGACACAGTCATTAGATTTAACTGCATGCTAATGTATTTGATTAATGAGAGACTTCTCTGTTAATTAGTTGGGCATTTTACTTTTTTCAGGAAGACAATGTGGGGTGAGTTATGAGTTATATTATTCTCTCACTTAGATTTTTTGGTGTCGTGGTCATGGATTATATGACTTGAGAAGCTAAATTATCGAGGGTGAGTCAGCCATACATCCACTGACTTGATAAATAAATAAATTGTCATATGTTAGTTGGGTTTGACCTGTATATCCAGTATTGATTTTCTTACATGTGACCTATGAAGGAGAAAGAGCGTTTGTGTTTCTTTATGATGCGGTAATGCAGGGCTGAAAACGAAGTGTTTTTCCTGCCTGCCTTTCCCATGGGAAATATGAGGTCTGTCGAACTTGTTCTTGCTGGAGGATGATAATGACAGGAGAGTGAGGCGATTACAGCATCAAAAGCAATTGGACTCCAAACAGTTGAGAAGAGAAATAGTATTTTAGGCTGGTGGCTTGATATACTTGGAACCAAAGCTTGTCCCCACAGGGGCTGGATTTGCAATGCAGAGTAGCTGCAAAACTAGCCAGGGATAGCCCTGGCAATGTTGTCTTGTCAACATCTTGAGTATGAAAGCAAAACTCTTAAAATCCTCCAAATGCTAACATGGCCCTTCCAAGCTTGAAGGTGTGCTTGCGCCTGTGTGTGGACACGTGGTGGAGAGAGAAGCCCCAAGGCAATGACTATATGCTGGCAGGTGGGGAACTAATGGCAGGTGAGGATTTGTGCAAAACTATTTCTTATTCTTCCCCCAGAATGCCATGGTGTCTGTTAAAGAGCTGTGTGGGCTGCCACCCATCGCAAGCCTGAAGCAGTGTATCCTGACCCTGTCCTCGCGGCTCGTGAGCAGTGAGAATGCACCCTCTGTTACCCTCTGTATGAAGGACGCATTTCCTTACCTAGAGCCTCTGGGGACCATGCCTGACGTGCAGAAAAAGGTTCTGGCTGCATATGACCTGGTAGGTGCTTCCCATTGCTACCTGTGTCTTTTCCCTTGGTTGCAAAAAAGGCAGGCTTCTTGCTGGCTTTCTTCTGCCTGGAACTTTCTGTTAAATGAATGGAGCTCTTCAGGCAATTTAAACTATGCAAAATTGTCCTTCTATCATCCAAATCACAACACTGGACTTTTTGTTGTTTCTTTTTTTCCTTTAAACATGGCTGTGACTAGCACATGTTGGCACTTAAGGAGTGACTTTGTTTATAAAAACAGCAGCAGTTCAGCATGTACCAGTGGCTGTTTGTCATTGTCCTTGAGAAGGGGCAAGATTTGTGTTTCCCTTTACTTCTCTCCCCTCAGCAGAGAGCAAGGCCATCAGACAGGGAGGCAAAGCTGAGCTGTCCTCTCCCAATGCCTTTCTGCAGCACTGTACGTAGTGCCCGTGTCCCTGCTAAAACCAAGTAAGCGTCTTTGTTTGAGACGATGTAGAAGAAACATTTTAAAATGCCCATTCTTTCATGTGGGGAAGGAGAAAGTGGTATGCTACAGAAGTACTTGCAAAATGTAAAGAGACGAGCTAAAATAATTTGATGTAAATGCTGTTGCTCAGCCTCATGTGCTGAGCACGTGTATCACAGCTGTTTGTGGTCGAGTAACAGCTGCGTGTGACTTGTAGCAGGAGTAGTTGCTCTTACATCATACATCTCACGTTATTAGACCACCTTGTATCTTCCCATCCTTAGTAGCTGGTAGAAAACTGCATAGTTTTGTGAAATGTGACTTAAATATCACGCTGTGGCAATTAGACTACATCACAATGCATTTACAGTGCACAGCAATTATTTCCACAGCTTATGTATGTAAGGAATAAAACAGCAAGTAACCTGGGGGGTGTCAAATTGCTTCCAGAGACCCTGAAGTGTTACAAAATTAATTGCGTCTTTGACCAGCTATTCACTGTGCCAAATGCCCTCCTCCTTTCTGTCTCAAATTTTGCTGTTTTAACACACTTTTCAGGAGAAAGTCAGGTTGCAGGGAAAGGGAAGAGACTAGTGTGATTAAAAGATATGCTACAAATACTCTGAAAAATACTTTGGGTTCCTTCCAAAGTGGTTTGTATAATTTGAAGGTAGTGCATTTGTGGAAATAAAATACCAGCTGTATCAATATCAGAATGAGGATATGGATATCCAGTCACCTGCCATATTTAGGATGGAGTCGTTATGTAGTGTGATGCTTGGCCGAAAGAGCAAATACCACAAAATAAGGATTTCTTCTGTATCTGGAGGCCTGCTTATGGAGTTTACCAAAATCAATGTGTCACCTCTTATCTTTATAATTACATACTGTAGAGTACACAAGACATATCAAGGCCTCCATGTGCTTTAGAAATAGTTTTTCTATTTTAAATAGGTGAAAGGCCTCTTTCAGATGCAGATAAAAGCTCTTCAATAACTGTTTTTAAATAATGTTTACTTTCACATTTGTCTCTGATGGAGAAAAAATTTACTTCTACTATCAAGATACAAGAGGGCTTAAAGATCAGTGTGAAGAGAAACGATTCTTTCATGTTAGCTGATTTGAGCTGCAGTTCTGGTTAATGAGAACATGGCTTAAAATACTTTCATTCATGTTGTCTGGCTGGTTGGATGTCTTATGTTGCTAATACTGTTTGCTTCTGACAAAGCAAAACCTAGATGTTATGAATCTATTTGCTTTATTTTGGTTATTTTCTTCTTGAAGCAGTGTCAGCAGCTGAAGATGGAAATCTGTTTTGTCTTTTCTGTATTTAGAACATGAAGTCTCTGATATTTGAAAATACAATGAGTACGTGGTGGAGGGTTTTGTAGTTTTAACTCTGAGAGAGGATTCTTGCTGTGGCATTTGTAGTGACTTGTTATAACCGAGAGTGTACTTCTCTTTAGTAAGGAACTTGTTATTGTTAAGCTTTTCGTGGTCAGTTTGTGTGACAGGTTGATTCAGGTAGCCAGGATGAGATTCAGCAGGCTCAGCAAGCGTAAGCTAGAGCGTGTCAGGGGGTGTTAGAAAAGATACAGAGAGAGAAAGAGAAAGGAGGAAGTTAACAGAAAGGGGCAATTTTTCTCTGTGCTTTTGTTCTCCCGGAAGAAATACTTGGTAGCGGTGTGAATGTGCACAAGGAGATGTTGGTAGAAAGCAAAATAAAATGTTTTAGATATGATTAAGAAAATTCACAAGCCAAAAGACAATTCCAAAAGATATACTACAGTTTCAAGTTGTTAATGAGCATAGCTCCATGGAACTGGATCGACTGGAACAATTACTTGCTGCATGTCTTAAATTCCCCAGAAATGTCTGTTCAACTCAAAGTGGGTTTTGACCACATCTTCTTTTTTTCCCCAAAGAAAATATAAACTCTGCCGGTTGTTTAATGGGGCATGGGCAGTGCTGACAGCCCAGGCAAATGGAGGTGCAAATACTCTGAGACCTGCCACAGCCCTCTTGAAAACAAATAACTGCTTATTCCTTTATGTTCAGCCTTTGTCAGAGCAGGCAGATAGACAAAGACCAGTTTGTCTGCATTTTCTTGGGTAATTAGTTCTACCATTGTGTTCAGCCTTAAATATTTTCTTTTGAGAGAGGCTCTATTAGAATAAAATTTAATGTGCTTTGTCTAAGGATCCGGTGTGGTTTTTTCAAGGCTCTATTTTTCTTACAGTTGCATTGGAGCAGTTTTATGGAACTCAACTACTGTTGTGTCTTGTGGAGGAGGGGTCTTCACTGGTGATACCTTCAGTGGTAGGGGAGTTTCTGCAGAATACAGAGAATGGGACCACTTGAAAATAAGGTAGAACACCAGCAATGCAGAGAAGGCATTCTTGAAGAATATGTACGCTACCAGAAACACAGTTGAGAAGAGTTATTTCAGCTTACATGCAGTTTTGGTTACTACTATACATAGTGTAGTGTATGATGTCATAGAGGGTCAGCTGGGGGTTAGGGAAAGGTTCTGCCCCAGAGGATGGTGAGCATGGAACGGGCTGCCCAGGGCAGTGGGCACGGCCCTGAACTGCTGGAGATCAAGGAGTGCTTGGACAGCGCTCTCAGAAGGAGGTTTTGAAATTTGGATGGTGCCGTGTGGTGCCAGGGGTTGGACTCAGTGGTCCTTGTGGGTCCCTTCCAACTCAAGGGATTGTGTGAACAGAAGATAGCAGGGTATGCCATTTGCAGAGCTGCTCCTCAGACCTTGCCTGTCCCTCTTTACCTGTGGGCTCCCCATCATGGGTGGGTGGGCACTGCAAGGAGCTCACTCAGGTGAGGCAGTCTTACAGTCTGCCAAACTCGTGCTGGTGTTCAGTGGTCACACTTAAGAGGGGGATGGGGAGGGAGAGGAGAAAAGAAAAGAAAGAAAAGGAGATACTCTATGTGAGGAAGACTGACGGGACCCAGCTGGACGTGACAGATGGCTGAATTATTCATTGCAAACAGTTATCCTGTGAAGTTAGATTTTTTTTGTGTATTTTTTTTGTAAACAGATTGTGGTTTCTCTGCACAGTATATTCGTTTGCTGATGCAAGCATGTATGAACTAAAGATCGCTTGTGCAGTTTGCTTTACAGTTATTGGTTCAGCTTTATTTTTCCTCTGAGATGAAATGATTAAATCATTTGGAAATCAGAAATAACACACACTTGGTAATACATTTTCTTGTCTTTACCCAATCGTCTGGCTCTTGTGCAAGTATTATTTTTTCAGGAAAAAATAGAAGAAGCTCCCCAAGTATTTTTCTTACTCTGTTTTTGAATGACAGTTGCACAAAGGATGGATAGATAATGTTTTTGTTATATATACTCATGTTCGCATGAACGTTTTGCTCTGTATTTACACCTCTTTCTGGGAACTGATTGTGATTGTTTTGTAACAGATAGATAAAGAAGGATGTTGTGTCTGTTGGTATGGTTGAGAGAAGGCAAGTTAGAGTTAATTTCTCAGCTAACATGGAGATGGTTGGGGATTTTTGAGAAAAAAATGCACTGCTGGGAAATAAGATGTTGTATTTAATGGCAGTGGGTTTTCTGACACAAGTATTGGTCTATGCAAGCTGGCAGAAATCTGCAGAGGTGTGTACCTCTGTACATTTTTCCTTCAGATTTGGTCTTTTGGGTTTCCTTGTCTTGATGTGGGCATGACAGATATTTATTCCCAGGGAGAAAATCCATTTTTTTCCAGTTTATGTAAATGCAAAATGACTGAATGGATTTTGATGAGCTTTTCCACTGAAATTTGTATTTTAGCTGGGACAGTGTCATCCCCAAAGGGACATTTTCCACAATTCTCTGAACAGCTGAAAACAAGGGATATTACAGAGTGTAGTATTCACTGCCAAGAAAGTGTCATAAGGCACTGACGTCAAACACAGTCCGGTACAGGGACATTGAATTCATAGCCATCTTAAACAGCTTTCTATCCAAAATTGGACATAGAGTGGGAAAGCAATTATCCTTTTTCTTTCTCCTTTTCTTGTCGTTCTATCTCTTTTCCCACTAGTCTCTCATTTTCTCTCTCTGATAACCACATCCATTCTTCTAAATTAGGACCTGAAAGTGGTCCCATCAGAACTTTTCTTATAGACTGAAATTCCAGTTGGTGCTTTAGTTGATCATTTAGCACAAGCATGTTGAAAGCTGACTCCTTCCCCTGCTTCTTGGTTGATTATGTTGTTTTATAGAGAACTGGCCTGCATGCACCAGGTCTGTCACGGTTTGGCCTGGTTTCTGTGACAAGGGGGCAAAGAGACCCATGGATCCGTGCCCTGGGAGGGGGGGGAAGGAGAAAAGGGGAGAAGGTAGACAGATGGGCCTGGATGAGAAAGAACAGTGGCAACAAGCTAAAGGAAAAAAAGCTTATGTGAGATAATACAATACAATACAATATGATTGAAATTGAAGCTAATAAATAAAATGCAAAAGAGACAGAGTTCCCAAACCAAAGCCCTTACTCTCATGCTGTAGGTGAGATGGCTAGGAAGCATAGAGGGCAGTCTCGTGACTCCCAGTCCATTTTATCTTTCCCTCCAAACGGAAAATGGAACAATGAAGTCTTCTGGGAGTTGTAGTTCATTCTTCTCTTCTGAGACCAAGAGACTGGAACTCAGTAAGTATAGCATCAATCCATGGAGCTGTAGCATTAACTCCCAGTGCACTGCATGATGTTATGATGAGGAATACTGATGAAAAACTATGAACCACGACGAGGTCACATCGTGCAATGCTCTGACGCCATACTTGTCCAGAAATACTTGGAAGCAAAACCATGAAATTGGAGCTTAGGGTGAATTTTCTTCATTTCATTCTGCAGTCTGTGTGGCTAAGGTGTTTCAGAGACTTCCAGGTAATGTGACCATCCCTGACGAGTATTACTGGGCTGAACCCATACAGGCTCAAATACAGAAACCTGGCTTGGAGTGCACTGGGACACAGGCAAGGCACAGTAGGTGGCCAGCATTTCTTCCCACATTTTGGTACTATGTGGACATCCTCTTTACAACACTTGCTGGCGCATGATTAATTGTCTGGCAGTTTCAAGTCTCAAATGTCTGCAAGAAATGTTCGATGCTAGAGGGAATCCTCTTGAAATTTTCATGAGCTCAGTTTGTGCTTCAGATGTTTTTCCAATTGGCTGTGTTTCTGCGGAGTTTTGTGCAGCAATAGAGGCATGATATGGTACTCCTTACCCAGGCAGCATTCCTCCTTGTCTGAGGCAGGTGCAGGAGAATGGGAGAGAGGGGGAAGCTCTCTCTTTTTTCATTTGATGTTCTGTCAGTTTCTGTTCAAACTTCAGAATATTTATGAGTAGATTCTTTGAACTGTCCCTTCTCTATCATTTATCTTCCCAGCAGAAGCAGTGCTTTAATTTGCACCGGGAGTTTTTCCTGTCTTTTTTTTTGGTGAGACTCTGCTGTGTTAATTTCCTCTCCCCTTTCCAATTTCTAGAGTAGTTCATAATAAAAGGATGAAATTGGTTTGTAGCACAGGACTTCGTTAAAATAAAAAAATACCATTTTTTGTTCATTTTTGGCTGATCTTGTGATTAAACATTAGTACAAACATGAAATTCTTGTGAACTAAAAAAAAATGAATTTAGTGTAAACATACTTTATATTTCACTTATAATTTATTTACCTTTGTAATAACACTTAACAGATATGACCAAGTCAAAAGTCTTTTTGCAAATGTGATTTAGAAGTCGATATTGCAGGCAGTGTTTAGACACTTCAGTAAGCCAGGCCAGTTATATTTTAAGCCCACGGTCTGTTCCACCTCCTGATTCTCATGGATTGTGTATTAGAGAGCTCCTGGGTTCATGCCAGCTCCCACCTCCTGTGCTTTTGTGAGAAACCTGCCTGGTTTCAGCAGGGTGCTTCAGGTAGGTTGAGGTGAATCAAGTTTAAGCTGCTTGTTTTCAGCATTCTGTAAGAATATTTAAATTAAATGAACAACATATGCAGATGAGGTATTCCTCATCCCCATTAGTTTATTAAATGTGACGTACTTCTGGGGCTTATGCCACATGCATCTTCTGTCACTCTGAACAACAACTTCTTCCCTTCTAATTATGAGAGCATTTCTTGCACTGCAGCCTCTACAGCAGGGTCAGCACCTCCAGGACACAGTGTTGGTGTCCCATTTCCCCCAGAAAAGTGCTGCTGGAGGAGCAGGACCCCCACTTTGTTCCACCCTTGTGCCCTCCTCATAGGCTCCTATCTGTTGGGACGCAGCCTGGTTCTGAAGTGAGCGGGATCCAAGTGGCATGAAGGGGCACGGCAAGCTGGCAGGTGGAACAAGCAGCGAGTCATGGCTTATAGCTTGCTCCCTGGTTTCAGCATGATGTGCAGAGTGAGTTCTGTCCTGATGCCTTTATGGAATAGCTTTAGTAAAATGCTGTTCTATACTCTTCCTTCTTACCTTCAGCATCTGTTTAGAAAGTTGAAGGAAGTTTTTCTCATTCACCCTATTCCTCTTGCCTGCTTCAGTAGGTGTACACTGCTGGTCAGCAAAGTACCTCTCAAAGCACCTGTAGCAGAATCAAATTTTTGTGTGGCTTCACTGCCATTTTTGTCCCTGTTTTTTCCCTGTAGTTACTTGAAACATGTCACTCTGAAGATTAATCTTTCTAATGTGGGAAACAAGAGCTGTCCTGGCTCTTAGTGGACCCAGATATCAGCATCCATCCTTTGAAGGTTGCTTATTAGTACATATTTATTTGTGGTCAGCCTCTTAAAGCTCAGTGTCAGAGCAGTCAACCACGAGTTTCCAAAGGGACAAGAACATCTCTTGCTTTTGGAAGGCAGTGGCCAAACTGAGTTGCCATTTGGGAGCTGCCATTAAAAAGCAGCCTGGTGGACTCCAGGCAGGTGACTGGGTCTTAAAAAGTGCCTCGAGCACTGCTCTGCAGGGATCTTAGCAGTGCAGAGGTGTATGGAAATTCAGACTGCAAAAAGTGCTCACATTTCACATCTGAGACATATTGCTGGATGTCATAACATTGCTGGCAAAACTGGATGTTGGAAACCTTAGACTGTTGTGTGATTTATGGGGTTACCTTCCCAGCAGAAAATCCCACAGCTCCATGTTGTGTTTCGTGCTTCTGGTTCTTGTCTTGGCACTGCTAGCAGAGGTAGCTGACATCCACAAGCAGGGCTTTGGGTTTGGTGCCAGCTGGAAAAGCAGGGGAGCGTTCAGACTAGGAGTTTCTGGAGTCATTTAAGAACTGATGCCAAAAAAAGAGGGGAAAAAAAAAGAAAAGTGCTTCTAGATGCCACAACACAGGGCTGTGTGCAGGAGCAGCTGACAGGAGCAGAGCCATGGGGCTGACAGTTGGGCCTGCGCAGAGGTGCCTGTAGCCAACATGCTGTGTCCCTGGCCAGGACCCTCTGCTGTGGCCAGGAAAACTGCTGCCTGCTCTCCTGGGTCCAGCACGGAGGTGTGCATGGAGCCCTGACTCCCTAGCTGCGGCTTTCACCTGCTCATACCTGTGGTAGACTGCGTACTGAGGCATTATTAGCAGTAATTCCAGTAAACAGTTACCAGGGACAGCATTTTAGGTGATCCTTAGAGCAGTAACTTTGTAAATATTACCCAAGGAGCTCCCCTGCATGTAAATGAAAACATACAAGAAGAAAAAAAGAAAGATGGATTTTCACATTACTGTTTGATTATTTTTTGAGGATTGTATAAGTTTTGTTCCCAGGATTGGCTCCTAAACCTTTGAAGAGCATCTATTGTAACAGACATAAAGGAAAAAAAAATCAAAAACACCCACAAAACCAAAGCCCATTGCTATCATTTTATTCCTGGATAGCAGTTACTTGCCTGTCATACTATATGGATCCACCTCTGATTCTTAGAAGCAAACATTCTCGCTTCGTCTTCACACTAACCTGTCTCTGTGATTTTTTACTGCAGAGCTGGGAAGCATATTTTTGGCCTGAACTGCTGAAACTACAGACAGAGATCTGCTGGGAGCAGTTTCTGGCCTGCAGTGCAGAAGTACTGATCCCACCTAGTGTTATCACACCTGGTAAAGACACTGTAGACCCTCCAAAATCATGTATTGTGATTGGCCAGGTTGTATTACTTCTTCCTAATGCTATTTCCTAGAAGAAACATCTGAGGGCAAATGCCAGGTGGTGAACTAAAGGCATCATCTAAGCCTGGTCACTGAGCCAAGGGCCCTGAGTTAATTCTCAGGGTACATCACAGGACAAAAGCAGCTTATTTTGTCAAAAGTGCCACTGTGCAAGAGGACAGGAACACGTTAAATTCTGCTGCATGATCTGTTTCTAATTATTCTTTCTGGGATGAGAGCAGTGAGGCTTTGATGTCAGCATCAAAGGAGAGGAGTGCTACTCTACCTGTTCTGCAGTAAAGGAAAATTGACATCCTCTTGCCATTTCTCTTTTAAAAACAAACGTAATACCTTCACGTTTGGTAATCCAAAGACAACTGCACCACAAGCTCCCGGGAATGGGTCCAGCAGTTGGACGAAGATATGGTCAAACTTGTGTTACCAAATTGCGTGTAAAAACCCATGATTCTCAAGCTTGCTTTCTGTGTGTTGCAGCTGTGACTCTCATAAACCAGGTTTTACACTGCAGAGAACTGTGCATGCGAGTCAGACGCATTGGCTGAGGTGCACTGACCTCGCTGGGCAGCTCCCTGATGCTGCTGCAGGGAAAGTGCAGGTGCAGACCCACACTGGGGCTGTCAGCAAGCCCTGGGACAATGGGGAGTGGCCAGGTGTGCCTGGCTCCAGGCAATGGGTCTGCATGGCCATGAGATGCACGTTGGGCCTCTGGCTGGTTCCTTAGTGACTCTTTACTGTTCAGACCAACTGCAGCATTTGTAGTTGGTGACTGAATATCTCCTTCTGCACAAACTGACTACGTGCTGCAGCACAGAGAAGCCAGAGGGTGGGTAGAAATTGTCATTTCTTTCCAGATGACAAGTGAAAAAACCGAAGAGAAAAAAATCAACATGATGCATGAACAACAAAGTAATGCACAGTGAAAGGCAAAGGATACTATCTGAAGTAATTTAACGCTCAGGCATATCTACTGGGCATCTTCTGTTGGAAAATAATTTTGCACTGTTACAGATGTGTCAGGCCTCTTTCTTTCTGCTTGTGAATCTGGTAATGGATTTTGTTTTTCTTGTGTTCTTGTTTATGTTGAAGTAAAGCTGTAGACATTTTTATTAAAGTAAACCTTTCTTAATAGCTTTATTTAGCAACGGAGATGGCATAAGCGGCAAAATCTGGATCTGAATTTCTCCAGGATGTGGAAGTTTGTGTGTGATGTGTAGAAATGTCTCCTCCCTTGTATCTAATTAAAACAGTAAGACATGCTCATGTGTGGGGGTTGGCTTAGTACTTTCATAATGTCTCCCACCAAAATCATTGCAACTGACTGGTTGTGTTTTCATACTTAGTGCATTTGACAGTAGGGATGCTTTTTACAGTTGTAGCACTTTGGCAGAGCTTTCAGATGATGGTTTCTGTGTTTTCAGAAATTAAGCAGTACTCTGCTTCGTTTCTAATTGGCAATGCTTTCATTCTGCCTGGGTTTCGTGACGGAAGTCCCAGGAGAGTGAGACTATTCTCAGACATAATTTGCTATACAGCATGTTCTTTCCTTCTGTAACAGACGTATGTGCTACCTTCTGCAATTTCACAGAATAAGCATTGAAACAATTTGTTTGCTTGCCTGAGCTTCTGAAGAGCTTTGGAAGGATTGTTAACGTCAAAGGAGAAGAGTAGTTTCAAGAGGTGAGGCTCAGGAAACGTGTCACATCATGGACATTTCATCTGTGTTTCTCTTAATGGCTTGCTCTAGGAAGCTGCACAGATGAGGATGTCTCTTGAAACTTGTGAGTAGTCCTGTTGAAACTATCTGGCTGGCTTCTTGCTCTCCCTTGTAAACTTCGACTGCAACACCGAGGTGCTGAAAGCTGCACGATTTCAATCTGAATTTCCTCAAAGAGAACCTCAAGCAACTGAACTGTTTGAACTGCTGTAATGCGTAAAGTTACGCACAGGCTTAAGTGCCTCTTGAAATCAGCACTATTCATGACTTGGTAATGTTTTTGATAACAGCTTATACTGAATATTATATTTACTTCTTCATCTATTTCAAGGGAATTCCTAATTAGAACGGGCCTGGTTTCACATAGAATGAGTTTTGTTTGTCTTCTAACTGCTTTCTCCTGAAATCACTTCATATTATTTACAGTATGTCTCACTGATGTAAAACAGCTGTTCTTTCATTTCTGGAACAAAACATGTCCTGAGCAACTGTCACTTAGCTTAATATAGATCTAGGGGACCTGATATGAAGCAGTGATCCAATCTTTATGGTTTTGTTTGCAGAACAGAGCTCTTCCTGGGTTTTACCTTTGTAGCTTTTTGTGGATGAGATGTTGCAGGAGACCCCAGTAATTCTGTTGTTTTTCATTTATTTTCTGACAGATGATTCAAGAGAGCAGGGTTCTTATCGAGACGGCAGACATCACTCATGACAAGATCGTTCAGTGCCAGAAAGCAGGTAATCCTTCTCTAATGCGCAGTTCTGGATGGGAGATGGGAAACAACACGACAGAATTCTCTTGCAGTTTGTGACTGTGCATCATCTTTAACCTGATAGTTAAGTGAGCATCCTGGTCTTCCTTAGCAGGCTCTGCCCTCCCGAAGACTCATTCTCCAGCAGCAGTGGAGGTGTAGGATCAGGGAAGAATGCTCAACTTTCATCTCAAAAGCTATTTCTCCATTTGGTCTACAAACCTGAAATGTCTGACAGCATATAAATTAATCAAATGGACCAGAAAGAAATTCAATTATAAAGAGAGTGAGAAGATGTGCTACCTTTATTTACTGAGCTCTGTTCTCTATCACAGTTGTTCCCTTAAACATTCTGTAGGCAAGAGGTTTTGAAACCCACAGGACCAAATTCTCTTGCCTACCTTTACTTAATTTTGCCATTTAGGTTTGTTTTAGATCTTGGAAACTTGCACCAATATAATTTTGTTGTGTTCAACAAATCCATGTGGCCATGCATAATGCACATCATGCATTACGTGGGCACAAAGCAGTGTAAGTGGGCTTAAAGCAGATCCTGTATTGCTTTATGTTATACTGGATGTCGCTACCTGAGCTGGGCCTCTGTTTTGCGTAAATCAGTATAGGAGGAGGAGGTGGGTTCCAAAGTGGCCACCCATATATGCTGTTTGCTCTGCCACAAGGTCATGCTCCTTTTCCAGGATGGTAGGAATTACCAAAATGTCCGTGATTCACAGCTCAGCTCAGCAAACCCCTTCGTCTCTTATTCAGGACAGTAACCCAGACTCCTAACTGGGACATGTTTCCTGTAGTTTACGATGATAACACAAAAATAAGCTCTGCTACAGAGATAAGAGACCACATTTGGCAATGTTAAGATCTTAATCCTCTACAACTAAATCCATCAGCTTTCATGTATCAGAAACCATGCTGAATAAATTCATGCAGTGAATTTATGGGTTTACACTGAGGAAATAAAATCTGCTTTCAGTCAATTTAGTTGTATAGCTGCTCCTTTTGTAACCTGCAATGAGCCTCTAAGCTCAGTAATGCAAAAACACTAGCTACTGTATTTAATTTGTGGTCTCAGGCATAGTCTTTTGAGGCCACAACAATTCTGTTTTTTCCAATAGTCATTTTTGGATTGGGCAAGTGAAATGATCTACACCCATTTGCTTCTATTGAATGTAAATAATGAATGAAACTGGTGCTTTGTAGTAAATGCTTTAATTCATCTTTTTTAACCCATCTTTTTAATTGAAGGAAACTTGAAAATTGTTTCACTAATAGCATTTAACTGATTTTTAAGTGTTACAAGAGCAGGGTGGAACCCAGTCTTTGTTATTTGAAATTCAGAGCTCTGCAGCAGTGGCCAGAGCTGTGGTAGCAAATGGAGAAGAGGTGGTACATCTTTCTGAATTTGAAGGGCTTCATCTTGGTTGTGCCTTGGCTCCTGCTGTTAAGAGATGTTAGAGGTAAAATTGCCTTGGACGTTGTCTTTCACCAATCTCAACTCAATCCTACTCCCTTTGCAAGTGCATTCCCAGCCTGGTTTGGACCAGGCTCCCTGTGCCACTGGACCCCAAATGACTTCTCAGGCTGCTAATTTGTGGTTCTATTTATTTATTTTTCATGTGTGGTTTTTATGCTTCTCCATTGATGCTCCTTCCCACAGCCCAACAGATATTAGCAGCTGCCTCTATGTTGGGCAGCACTGTCTCCAGTCGACAGGTGCAGAAGTAAGTTTCGGGTGAAAAATAAAGTACACTGCATAAAGGCAGGGCTGTCCAAGTGGAACTGTGTACTATAGACCTTCCTAGTTCCTCAGCGGACAAAGCAAGTCACCTATTTCCTTTCTCTTATTCAAGTGATGTGATTTGTAACTCTGTTGGCACAAGGCAGCTCATAGGGGAATCTTCCTTAAGGTATAATTATCTAGACTGTTTTCCAAAGGAAGTGTTGCAGGAGCTTTGTTACCTTACTGGAAAACTTGTGAGTGAGTGACGTTCTGGAGAATAAACAGCAGATAAACCTTGCATTGTGTGAGGTTGAACTCCTTCAGTATTTCTCATGCTGTGGCTCAGCCACCTCCAAATTCGGTGAGGGCAAGAGGAAGGCTATTGCCAGTTTTCCAGAAGAGTTTTGGGCAGGTTGATTCTGATTACAAGCCTGCCTCAGGGCATCAGGGGCTGTCTCCTTCAGCAGCCTTGCTAAAATAGCTGCTCTGTTCAGGTGCTCTCTGTCAGGTGTCAGAGGGGGTTTCTTTGATGTAATTTCGACAAAGCTCAAACTTGTGAGTGATGTTTCCCTTAAAACACTAGGGGAGGGAGAGCTATGAAACTGGAGATTGAACTGAAGATCAAACTCGCTTTCTTCAGCCAGACTGGGGTTCAGATGTTTTGGAGTGAGTTAGTGCCAGTTAGGCCTTTGTAAAGTAAAAATGGAACACAAGCAGCTCTTTCTCCATTTTCTCTTCATTCTCAGCAACCTCAGAGAAATGTTTGCAAACACTGTGCAATTCTCATAGAATTGGTGAGCTAATTGGACTCATTAAGGTTTTTAATCTGCTCCTGGATTTCTCCAGTTCTAGTATCCAGCAATGAAATGTCACAATTGCCAGGACTATAGTTGGAAGTCTCCATTCAACAGGCTGCAGGAACAGCAATCCTACCACTAGCGGTGTGCATTCATGAAATTGTCATTGTGGAGTACAGTGGTTTTTCTTTATGACTGTGATTAAGATTAATAAGAAGCTGTGCACCTGAGCCTGTCTTTGCTGTGCTGCACAGGTATCTTCCGCATCTGCCAGATTGCCTCCCAGGGCACAGTCATCCATTGAAGGAGAGTGACAAATGATTGCCTTTTATCACAGTATTTCAGCAATGCAGACTGCAAGCAGAAGCACTGGAGAAGTGTTTATGTGGGGACCAGGCATGTGCAAGGTTGCATGTAACACTACTGTTCTGGAAGGTGCTCTCCAGGAATGGTGTTCTGATGGGGAAGACGGGGGGAATGTGGAAACAGGATGTAGGAAATGCCAGCTGGGAGGAGAAAAATGCAGTCATATAGAGGGTGATGCAACGATCTGTTTTTTTAGGGATGGAATTCCATGAAGAGCTTCATAACCTCGGGACAAAGGAAGGTCTGAAAGGAAGAAAATTAAGCAAAGCTATTGAAAGCTTTGCATGGAATATCACAGTGCTGAAGGTAAGCACAGAGAACACTGCCTTGTGCCTCCTACTAACAAATCTTTGGTTTTTTAGCTTGTCTGTTGGCACTGTCTTACTAATATTCGTGACGCATTTTGAATTAATGGGATGTATAAATTACTCCCAATTACTGAGCATTATTGTATATATTTAATCACAACTGTGGTTTGGAAGCTGTGGAACGGAATTTACATAAGCCTGCACAAAGGAGAAAAGATAGCTCATTAGTTTGTGTGCTCACAGACCGGGTTTCATTTCCCTGTTCTGCCTTCACATACCCTGAATGTGACCTGACACTGGGTTTTACGCACTTCATTTGTAATATGAGGACAAGAGTGTCTCTTGGGAAAGGTGAGGAATGGGGAAGGCTGTTACGAAAAAAGCACACAACAAATACAGTAGATCCTGCAAATGTCAGGGATGTGTTTCAGAAGTGGAGCACCATCTGAGTGGCTAAAAGATTCTCCATCCTGGCTGCATAGTGACATGCTGTGCAGTGAGCACTTTGCTCTCCAGGTTTAAGTGACAGGTTCAGCACTGGCAGCCATAAATTGCCATGGCAGCTGGACATCTGGGCCTGGGTAAAGTTGCCCCGGGACAGCCTAAGATGAGAAAAGATGAGAGGATCTGGTGTAGCTCCATCAAATGGCAAGGAGAGGACCCCAGCCAAGCATTCAGGTTGTTAGCATTCAGCTCACACCTTGCTTCACAGCCTCATTTCCCACCTTGCTCTGATAGATCACACTTCGCTCACTCATGTCCCCTTGCTCCCTCCTGCTGCTCGCTCTCTCCAGCTCCCATTAGGCGGGTTGCCCTGTCTCTAGCCCCCTAGTGCCTTTCCCTTCACAGGGCAGAGGAAATTTTTATGAGGTTACTAATCAAATAGACATTGAAACATGACATGCAACAGCAGTAGCAAGAGCAGCAGGAGGTGACAGGCCTCAGCTTCTTTGAGACGGAAAGAGCACTAAGAAAAAGGAATTGGGAACGGAGACGCTAAGGGGCAAAAATGGGTGGGAGAGGGTAGTGGTGTGAAGGAAGGGTTAGAAGATTTGAGGACACTTGTGGTTAATGTGTACCTTGATTCACTGTGAGAGAGGGAGGAAAAAGGGCAATGGAGTCAGCATAGGTACAGCTAGCAGAACCTCTGATGAAGAGAAAAGGCAGCCAATTCAAACATGATGGAAGGGACTGACCTTTTCCACACAGTATAATTAAGGTGAGTAGCTACAGAGAACAAAAAAATGCACTAGGCAGTTGTGTACATCAATGCCTTTAGCTATGTTAGGTAAAATAAATATCTCACATTCAGTCACTGTACGCACAGCCAGGGCTACTCTAAACTTGTGCTTTTTTAGATGCTTGTCCATTTACAAGTTCAGACCTCTGAGATGATCTGTGATTACTGAAGATATGAGTGGGGTATCAGGGAAACCGTTCCCATGAAAAATATTTGCTGCCTAACACATACTGTCATGTATCAAAGAACATTATGAACATTTAGTCAAGGTCAAAGAATAAATTGTGCATAGTTTCTAAGCCACAGCCTCTTGGGTTTTTTACTTACACATTAAAGTACCAACAGTGTTGATTGCAGCTACTATTGATAGAAGACCACACAAAACACCTTTTCATTCTGACTGAAGTTTGATTCAGCAGTGCCACGAGGCAAAGATGAACATGTTTGTACCTCAGGTGTTTGATATAAAGCAGTTGGTGATTGTTCCTTTTTTTAAGCTTCTTTTGTTCTCTTAAAAAATACTGTATTTCAGTAACCCTGCCCGTAACGAACCTATTGCTGGTTACAGCTGCATCTTGTGTTTGGCACTTACTCTCTATGGTGTGTGCTGGTGAGAGTACTCTGGGGAGGTGTTGGTGAGGAGAGACCAACAACCCTTCCCCAATAAAGCAGGGTGTCTTCTGCATGCCCATTCTCAGGGTGATCACTGCAAATGCATTTCACTAGCTGTTGGCAAAGAGGTAAGAAAAGAAAAACAGACTGCAGTATCTAGCAAATGCATCAGATGAATCATCGCTGGATGAGGTGAGAGAAAGGCAAAATATCTCTGGGAGGAAGCTTCTTCATGTGCTCGGGGTTTTTGGAGGCAGTTACGCTGTGCAGCAGTAGTCAGCTTTTCCTGCAAGTTTGTGCCCATGAGCAATAATAGCTGTTGTGCTTGCATGTTTGCCAGATGATTAATAGTCTTCCTAGGCCAGTGAAGGAAAGGCACATTTAATTAATGTATTATTTATAAATATTCATTGCAATAGGTGAGCTTTGAATTCAAAGAGGGGATGCAGTAAAAAAAAATGCTCCAGGCCAAATCATGAAATAGTAACATAGTGTAAAATTAAAGTACATTTTATAAAAATCACAACTGCGAGCATTCTTCATGTTCCAAAATACCCAGGGGTATTTTTTAGGAGGTATGTAATGAGAGCGAATCAAAACAATGTTATTTTCTTCCTTAGTTTATATAAACACAATTATGAATTAGTAATACCCATCATCGGAAGGACAAGCTATTTACCAGAACATAAAGATATTGGTAAGAACAGGGACATTACAACTCTAACAAGTCAATTCCTGATGTTTATTATTAAAATGTTATGTCTTTCTATTTGGACCCATGTTGTGTAAAGTAGCATTACACACACAGTTGGTAATATTGAGAAGCACAATGTAATTACAGTAGGTGGAATAATCATTTTCTCACAGCATAATTAGTCATTATGATCTCAAATATAGTCTCACTTTCATTTTTATTTCTGTGCGCCTCTGTTTCTGTACCTTCGTTTTTCTTTTGTACTTAAGTACCACTAAAATGCAAAGGTAGCAAGAAACGTTCTGTTTATCACCTCATGTGAGCCATGGTATTACCTAACGGCCCTGCCAAACTGCTCAGCTTGGGTTTGCCACAAATTCGGAGTTCATTTTCATGAGGTATTTAGTCGGTGTTAAAATAGCTAACCACACATATCACTGAGTGAAGGGTTTCCTTGTGGGTATGTGAGTGTGTAGGCACCTCTCATTTCTCTCTGGGTGCTGGCTTTTGGGTCAACACATGTAGGTATGTGCAGGCAGCATTCATGTCGAGCTGGCGTGGGGCGATGCTGGATGATGCCTCTCCAGGGGCCCTCCTGTCCGCTGCCTCTCCTGTGAGATTTGCTCCCAAATGTTCTGTGACTGAGGCACTCAGCATCTGTTTCATGTGCAAAGCGTTGCTTTAATGACTGCTTTGTGAGTTTTTAAGAATTTTTTTTGGGGGGGTGAAAATATTGTAGCCTTCAAAACTACTCTCCTTGCTGAGGTGAATGTGCCATGGGCTGCCAGGAGGTATTTGCTCGGGCATGGAAATTGGGATCCACCAGAGTGCCCAAAACTTGGCAAGTAAGCCCACAAGATTTGTGTGTGTTGTGTGGTTCAGATTTAGTGCTCTCACATGGATGTGTTATGTGCGCAAATGTATTTTCCTGGGCATTCATGATCAGCACGTACACAGTCTAGCAATAATGTCACCAAATACCTGCCTTTGTGTTGATGGTAACTATCTAGTTAGTCAGTTTATCTATGTGCAGACTTATTTGTAGACAAGCCACGAGAAGACAAAGATAAAGTGGCATTTACTGTTTTGATCTTCTTCAGAAGGAGAAAAACAAATGTTTGAGTTTGGTCTCTGCTCTGAAATGTGTTCATGTTTTTTAAGTATTTTGCTGCCTGTGATAAGGTTTTGCTGCTGGTGCTGTAATTGTATTCTTATTAGTGTGTCTTATTAGGACTCCCAACTGTTTTTTTGTGCTGCTTTTCGTAGCACCTGACTACAAGACATCAAGTGGTTACATTTTCAGGGATCATTTCTTCACCTGTCCATCAGTTCATCTGCTAATTATCTGGCATTTAAAATACTGCTGATTAGATATATAAAGAGAAAGGTTGCTGCGTGCAGAAGGCATGCAATTATTAAATTGCTAATGCAAGTCACTCTTTGAGGGAGAAATCCTCAAATTTATGATGTAGTCATCATCAACATTGGCTCAGGTGTAGTAGTGTTATGCAGTGAAACTGCACAAATTTCAGTTCCGGACCACCATTTCCACTAATGCTTCTTTATCACAGTTATTTGTTACAATGGAGTAATCAGCCTTTGGTAAGTGGAGACCTGCAGCATCCAGACCTCTCATTTGGGTGGCAAAACCCCAAGTGGGCACCTCGAGGCTTCTTGGAGAGGTAAAAGATGGATTTCTGAAATATGTAAGTGCACACAGATGAATTCTCACCAGGCTTCACTTCAACTGAGATGAATTTCACATCTATAACGAGGTATCAGTTTTCTTTAGGAAGAGAAACAACGTATCTGACAGCGATTATTAGTCGAGGATCCTTACTATGGTACCATGTGAAGAGATGCTGCTGATCGTTTGGAAGAACAAGGTCTTTTCACATAGTTATTATATCACAGTGTGGCACTGTTTTTAGTGTGAGTTGTACAGTATTCTAAAACCATCTAGTAAGTAGGATGTGCTTGTTTTCACACAGGTCTTTTTTCCTGTAGTTAGGTAGGAACAATGGCTTTGCTGATTAGCATGCTACAGAAGACCCCAGAGCAGCATGGCATTTTCAAGAGGACATGTGTAATTAAGCATGACTGTAGCAACGTATTCTACTTCATGTCATACAACTGTTGCCAAAAGATTTGTGTGAGAGTTTACGCTCTGTTGGTCTTAAGCTAGAACATGGTGAACTCACAAGTACCTGCAAAGCTACTGCATTCCTTGCACCGTGTATTTTTTTTTTTCCCTGTAAGTCAGTCAGGCCTCTGCCTCTTCCCAAAGTATCCCCATATCTGCTGTCCTTACTCTTCCCAACACTTCTCTGAGAACGTGAGCACCTTGGTACTCAGTCTGCAAAACTGCAAAAACAGATGCAATACACACTGTAGTGGCTCAGCAACAAATTCTTGTGAGTTGCTGTCACCTTGTGACAGTGATAGTCCTGCAGGAGCAGTATGGCAGGAGTGGTCTGTGTGGTATGGAGCATTCACACCTCCCTTCAAATGCAGGGCTGGGTATGTTATTCCATGTTTACTCATCTCCAGATCTCCCTAGATAAATATGTTTTGAAAGTGGTTACCCTGAAGACTCATTTTCCAGAGAGGTTAAATGCTTTTGTCTCATCCTCATACGGTTTGCATTTCCATCATTGCTGCAGTTCAGAATGTTGTTTCAACTTTTAAACCTCCCTGGGCGGCATGACCCAGCTGTTTCTCAAGTGCTGCTGCATAACCAAGTCTGAATTGGCTGCAGTTCTTCCAAAGGATCAGCCTGCTGTGGGATGACAGATATGAGGGAATGCCAAGCCTGTCTAATTATTCATGTAGTTGCTAGATCAGGTTTGACTCTTACACATTAAGTTAAGGACAAAAAAGGGAAAAAAATAGCATGAAAAGATTGACCGAGAAGGTGCTAAAGAGAAGGTGAAGAGGTCCAGCAAAGTGAACATCCACTTATTCTTGTAAATACCAGCCTGCTTAACTTGATTCATTTTATTTAAAAGTAAAGGGAAAGGTCAGGAAGGACGAAGTTGTTTAGGTCGCTGCTTGCTGAGCATGCATCTCAGAAGAACAGAATGGGAGAATGTTTCATTCCTGGGCCTTTTGTGTGGCCTGAAGATGGTGGCAAGCATGGTGGAGGCTCCAGGTTTCAGGAGCCAAAGCCTCCCTTGACCCTTGGGGCACACCTGTGCCTACCGGGAGGCATTTTGCAATTTTTCTGGGGTAGGGATTTAGAGTCCTTTCAATGATACTGAGTTACAAGATAGAGAGGCAACAGTGTGTGAATTCCACACAAAGCTGTTTTAATCAGCGTCCAACAGACCGAAACCACATAATTACTAGGTAGGTGAATCCTTCTTGTATTCAGCAGGATGCTGTTCTCTGCTGATTAGGTTGGTAAATGCTGCCTCGAGCTCTCCCTTGTTCTGCTCACAGCACCACCTTTTGTGTTTCTTGTCCAAACCTGAAAGTAGGAATGCACCTGCCAAGCTCTAAGATAGTGGGATCTTGGTGGACTTTGTCAGTTGTATCTGGTGGTACAAACTTCTCAGGTTACTTTAACAGCATGCATCAGGATAAAATGATTGTAATCCCAGTCTCTAAGCAGTACTGGTTAAATCAGTTTGAATATCCTGTTCTTCTTGGCCATCAGCCACGCTGCAGGAGCATTGCTCTGGGGAGGATGTAGTTAGCAGTCTCAGACAAGTAACGCATGGTCTCTCTGGGTACCCAACTGCTCTGAGTGAGCTTTGGAAGCTCTAATGGTGTTTCTGACCAGGTCTATTTTCTTGGTCAAGTTAAATTTCAAGACATAAATCAGACTTAGAGCCAATTAAATATTCACATGTTTAAAATATATGCGAAGGCCACCCAGGTGATCTTAAATCTGCAGGTACCAAATGGTGGCAAGGGAAGAGACTGAGAGGGGAAGGAAGAACAACAGGTGCCAGGGTTCACAGCTCTGGCTTTTTCATGATACCTTGAATTTCTAAAGAGATGTGTCAGGATACCAAGCCCAACACAGCTTTCAAATAGGCATGGTTTGTCAAAAAAAGAGAGACTTCATCCCATATTAGTCAGTTATTTCCTGGGGTCTTATCCACTACTGACATGGCAGCAGTGCTTTGTTGGCTGGCAAGAAGCAATGACCCAGACATTCAGATCAGGCAGAGTAAGAAGCCGTCAAACATAAATGCAGAACAGCAGTAACGCTGAGACAAGAACAGGTAAGGGAAGTGAAAAATGATAGAAAATGCCTCCAGTGATGTCTTGTCTTTGCCTGGTTTTCTTGTGTTTGACTAAGATAAGCCAGAGAGAAGTGGCAAGCAGTCTTAGGAGGTGCCTTTTATTTACAGTGACATGACAAATTGCCAGAAGCTGTGGATGTGAAGGGGGACAAGGTGCATCAGGTTGCCATGATGGTGGTGGCAGGAGGCAGGGCTGGGACCTGGAGGGTCGCAGTGCCTGGTGCCCCACGTGCCACAGGCACCTCAGTGGTACAGGCGGGACACCCCCCAAGCAGGGGGTTGGCATGCTAAGAACTCAATTTATATTTTTATGTTTATAAACATATATAATATATATATATAATATATATAATATAATATATATATAAAATAACATGTAGTGTTGCTCATCACCACACTGTCTGTTATACCGTCTGTCAAATTCCTCCCACCCTTGACCTGGACTAGACGTGTCCTGTCTCGGAAGCTGTCTCATTGCACTCTGGTTCACGTGAGCTTGTTGCTGCAGACTCACACTGACACCCCAGGGGTGGCTGCATGTGGGAGCGGCACTGCTCTGCCCTGTGCTGCAGCTGCTGCAGGCTTTGTTCTCTGCAAACCTGTCATTGTTCTTAGTACCCCGGTGTGAAGACCAGCTTCTGTCTCGTTTGTGGATCATCTTGTCCAAAGACCTTGTAACTGGCATTAGTAATCAATAATGGTCAGGTGGCAGTGTGTGAAATAGAAAGAGAGCTTGTGCTGTGAGTAGAGGTTGCCACTGGTTATCAACAAGGTTATCACTTATGAGGAGGTTATTTGAAAAATCAACAGATACAATTACAAGTTCCTTGAGGAAATTCATCTTTTGAGGAGAAAGAGCTGCTGCTGCACGTATGTGTGCCTGAACAGAACTGAGCATGAAAACAGGTTGTAATAAGGAGAAAGCAAACAACCAAAAACAAGTACTGACTGAATGGAATAGCATTTGTAGAGGGTTCCTCGCTGAAGGAGGCTTGTGTCAATCTAGGTCAATAGCATCTGCCATCCTTTAAAGGAGGTAGTGAAGGCAGGAACTCAAGTGGAGCAGGAACTTCAGCAACTTCTTCCTCCATTGCCTCCCTGCACTGGTGCCATTTCCATCTGAGACATCAAATATCAAATACACCAGATATCAAAGGCTGCCTCGCCTGTTGGTGGAGTTAATTAACACAGCCTGGAAGACGTGGAAGTGTCTGATGTGGATTGTGTGCTGATCTGACAACATGACCTCATTCAGAATTAAAAGGGCTGTAGTGAAAGTAAAAGTTTCAGCAGTAATTTGCACATTTCATCCTTTGATCTGTCACTAGCTGAACTGACAAAGAATGAAAAGAAATGAGTGGCTGCCTCTGGTGTTTTGAAGGCTGCAGTGTCCTATGGTACCTGGCCTGGAGGATGATTCACAGTAGTGAAGAAGTTGGTCCTCCTTTGCTCTCCTACATACTGTTGATTTTGTTTCAGGATGGTGAGTTAAGCAGTGGATATTTTTCCTGTGCTGAGACACATCAAATGGAGCTTTTCTTCTTGGATGTACTTGGTTAGATTCATCTGTAACAGTGTGAGCACTGAGTACTGCTTAGGAATCTTCAGTTCTCTCTTTGTACAACTTAGAGGATTCCTGATGCCTCTTAAATAATACATGAGAAGAGAGGTTCAGTTGCGTGGTTATTTGTTAATGAAAGAACGTGTTACATTTTTAAATGACTTTGTTTCTATTTTAATCTTTTAATTCTATTTTAATGCGAATTTAGGAAATTCACATTACAACTGAGGATTTGCTGTTGCTGTGCTGATCTTGTCCCTCCCAGCTGACACATGTTGCTGTTTCTCGTCTGTGCAGAGATGAGACTGACGGTGCCTGGCAGGATGTTTTGCCTTCCTTGTGTTTTAAATTGTTGAATGCCATTGCAGATCAGCATCATGCGTCCTGATAAAGGTCTAGCAGAGCTGGGATTGCTTCAAAGCTAAGAAAGGCAGGTAGAAAAGCTCCTTTTGTTTTTCTGTAAACACGGAGCTAACCTGCATCAGCTCAGTTCCTTGCCTGAGCTATAATAACCCACAGGGCTCTGGGAGGATTTTTACCCCAAGTGGTTGTGTTCCTAAGCTGTTAAATTCACTGCTTCATTTAGACACGGAGCTGTGAGCCATGGGGGAGCTTCTTTCGGCAGCCAGTGTCTGAGCAGAAGGCACTGTCTCATGGTTGTCCATCCAGGGACAGGGCAGGTGGGAGCTGCTGCTGGAAGCCTCCAGCCACAGTTAATTTTCCTGATTTTGTGCAAGCCTGTTGAGTATCAGAGGGAGGTGGAGCACTGATTTGTACATGGGGAAGGGCCATACAAGAGTTATGTGTTGCTCTTTCTCCAGTGTTTGCTTACTGTTAAGTCTCAGTAATATAGTTTTCTGGGAGCGTTAAACCCATGCTAGCCTGGAACAGTTGTGGTTTATCGTAATCTTTGGTGTGTGCCAGAAGGTTAACGTATTTTAAAAACTACCTTTGTTGTGTGTATCTTGAGTTCCTTACTGCAGATCACATACCTTTGTACAAGTGATGCAAAGTTGACTGCCCCTTTTGTTAAGTGAATTGCATGACACACTGTCTACAAAACCGTGCTTCCTTCGGGGGGAATGTGTGTCTAAACGAAGCTGATTCTAGAGGGGTCTCAGGAGGTGATGAAAGCTGCCATTTGCTCCGTTGAAACTTCCTCTCCTTCTGTTGCTGAGAGGTGGTTGGTTTTCTCTGGCTGTCAGTGGCCTCAGTCACATCTGGTAACATACTTTATGACTGTTTTACTGAAGATGGGGGATAACATACCTCTTTATGAATAACAAGTCCTCCCTTCCTCCCTCATGGGCATATAGAGAAATCCTCTCTGCTTTTGTTGGAACATGTATGATCCCACCGCTAGCGAGGACCTCTGTGACTTGTTCTGCCTTTACATGAGTACAGGAGCCAAGAGAGCTGAATTCTGAATCCAGCGGGCAGTGACTTGCTTGTGTGACCTTCTCCATTTCATTGTACCAGTCCATCTTCAATTTTCTGCCTCCTTACATTGAAATCAGAAAACATTCATCCACGTTGCTAAAATATTCCAAAATCTGTGGTTAATGAAGTGGTGACATTTAGCTCAGTGGTGATATTGATTTATTTTCTAAGTCTAACCACTGGTTGTTGAGTAAAGACTTCCATGTTGACATACACAATTATTGACAATATGGATCTGCAGGGAGGACTTGGGCAATTAGTTAAAAGCCACAAGCTGTGTGAAACAGAAGTCATGGGTATTCTGCAAGATCAGGCATTGCTTTGTGGTTGTTCACCACAGTGACCTTGGTAGATCCTGTAAGCCCTAAACATGGCAGGTGATCACAAGAACCTGTGCAGGTGCTGTGCAGCAGTTGCTTGAAGAGTCAGAGACTGAAGTGCTTGCAGGTGGAAGTAAGCTTTACTCTAGGAACAGTAGATTGGAAAACCGTGATCTTGTATCCTTGTAGTTGTCATATCCTTGGCAACTGCAGTTTTCTTTTTTTTCCTTTTTTCTAGGTCATAGAATGGCTTACGTTGGAGGGGACCTTACAGATCGTTTAGTTCCAGCCTCCTGCTATGGGCGAGTTGCCACCCACCAGATATGGCTGCCCAGGGCCTCATCCAGCCTGGCCTTGAATGCCTCCAGCAGTGGCACATCCACAGTTTCTCTGGGTAACCTGTGCCACTGCTGCACTACCCTCTAAGTTAAAAAATAAAAATATCTGCCTAACATCTAACCTAATATGGTCATTTGAAATCAAGTGCAAGATAATGAGCCCTACTGGATCCAAAGGTGATTCCATCTCCTATGGATCACTTCCCAGGCCCAGGTCATTTCCCACTTCAGAGGATCCTATGGGATCCCCCGTGCAACTTCTCCAGCTCTCATCCAAGTAAACCTGGAGGGTGTTAATGTTCTCTGTAATGGGTTTAAAAGTTGAGTTTAATTTTGCTGAAAGCCTCTCATTTTCAGTGGCATAGTATTGTAGTGGGTTGGAAATTGATTTCCTCACTGATGTTTTGGGGGAATGAGTGTGTAAATTAATACTATAGTCCTTGTCTTGTACCATTGTTTTTTGTGCTTGGTTCAGTTGATTAGCTTTTTGCCTCCATTTCCATCTTTCATGGAAAGTTCTCACATGTTGTGTCTGACTTCTCCTGATTTTCTTTGTCCTTCACAGTCACTTCATTTCAGTAGCTCTTTGCCTCCCGGGTCAGTGTGCTTTTTACAGAAATAACCTTATGCACTCTTGTTTGTACTTGGTTTCACATCTGCGCTGGAAGGGACAAGCTGGGATTCTCCTAAGGCAAACAAGCCATGTTGCATACAGTCCCACAGATGCTGGCAGATAGCAGCCTGCTGACCTCTGCCTGGTGAGCGGAGGAAATGGCTCAGTTCTGCTTTTACTGAGGTCACTGGGAAACTGGCCTTTGACTTCAGAGCTGGCAGGGATCAGGTGGCTCAGAGCATTTACCCTGGTGTCTTTACAAAACCTGTTTCCTTCTAGCCATTAGGTTCTCCTCCACCCCCTCTTACTTTTCATATGATCTGGCATTTGTTGTTTCAGCTTAAGGCTTTCTGTTTGTGGGCAGGGTACAGACAGGCTGCCTGGAGCATCTCAGGTGAAGGAGAGAGGGGGTTTCATGTCCCCTGTGTAGAAGCAGGGAGCTCTGGCAGTTTCTGTAATTCCCACACCCCAGTCAGCAGGTGATGATTGCCAGGCACCACAGCAGTGGGTCTGCAGACCATACAGTTCCTAAGAAATCAGTGCTTGTGGCAGTCAGGGACCATGAGAAAGTAAGGAGCTGTTTGTGGGAGCAGGCATCATATAAGTATGCTCCATTATCTGTCCAGGGATTGCACTCTGAATCTCATTTCACCTTAATGAGATTGTTTCAGTTAGCTGGAAGCACACTGCAGGTATTTTTCTAGCTGTTTGCCCTAAGCAGTGGTTTTGGCAGCGATCTGAGGTGAGCAGGCACTGTTTCTGTTGCATCTCCTCTTAAAACCTCCTTGCCAAAACCCAAAAAAGCAAACACAAAACAACGCAAATGCCAAAACAGCACAGGTACCCATTGTTCAGTGCACGTGTGAGAAGGCCAGTAAAGCCTTCCCAGTTCCTGGTGAACTTAATGGATGTTCGGTGTCAAGTTTTGTGATGAAGGACACAATTTCAGCATTAACAGTGGTTCGCAGCCGGTGTGACAATACAGAGAGCGTGGGGGAGCAGGGAGGTGGGGGAGTGCCAGCTATTTCCAGCCAAGTGTTTTGTTCAGGGCTTGTCTTGCACAGGTGTTCTGTGAGCTGCAAAATGTATATTTTCCTGCATCTGATTGTTTTACTTAGAAAAATGAAATGCAAGAAAAGTCTGCCCTTGTGGCCTCATTTTTTCCCCTTCTTTTGTTTTTGCTGACTCTCTTCAGACTTTGCTAGAGTTACTAGCTGGTGCTAGTATGTGTGGGGAGCTTGCTTTTGTGACAGAAGGAGGACCAACACAAGTCCAGACGTATGCTTAGGCTTCCATCTCAAGTCCGTGTATCTAAAATAATGCCCCAATTTCTTTAATGATATGAGGTTTTCTTGGTATTGATTGTGCACCCCGGGGCTTCCAGCTAGCCCTCCAGTTTCAAAGTTACCAGAAAAAAGGCAGGCTCTGAGCAGGGAGGGGTTGACAGCCAGGGTCCGTACATTTGTGCCTGAGCATGGAAGCTGTCTGCAAGAGACGGTGCCTGGGAGACACTTGAACAGTTGAACTGCTCAGCATATTGCTAACTTCAAATTAATGCTATCATTTCTGAAAGCAAATTCCTGCTGCAGCACTGGTACAGACAGTCAGTGCTCACATTCATTGGTTTTGACAGCCTCATATAAGGTAATTTAATTGAAATGCCCAGATGAGAGAGAACCAAGAGGCATTTTTTTTAAAATGAAAATAAATGCCCACCATTTTTATACATAAAATGTTTGCATGAAGGAATAGGCTAGTAACTGTACAGTGCCATTGATTTGCAAGAGGCCATAGATTTCAGTGGAGAGATCTGTTTAAAGATCAATAGGGAACATTACAGCTTGGAATGCTTTTCCCACTTAGTTGTTCAAGAAAATGCTTGATGTTAATTCCTTCTCAGGCTTTGGTTTAGGGTCAGCAGTCTTTGGGAGGGCACTTGACTGTGTGGCAAGCCGGCCACATAGGACCTTCTCCTTTATTGCATTAAGCAAATCATGTAAGAGAATTACAAACACAGACAGTCTTTCCCAAGTTGCTGTGGCTGCACAAGAGAGTGATATCCTTATGCTGGGGAGGCCAGCAGCCAAAAGTAGAAGTTATTCTAAGTATTTGCTTTTTTGCAGACTGCATTGCTTTTTTTCTTTTTTTTCCTTGTTTTTTTTCTTATGTCACAGTGGAGGTTTGCCTATTTTCACCTCCCAGGCTGCCCTCAAAGTCTGCATTTGGCTGTGTTGCACAGTTTGGAAATATACAAATTGTGGATTGGCACTTTTGTAGTGACTTACAAAGCCTTGCCCAGTGTGGTGCCAAAGGAGCTGCCTCTTGGTATCAAGCACTGTCATTTAGATTTTAATTGCACCTTTCCAGCAGCTGGAGAAGAAGAACACCCCCAGGTGATTTTTGAGGCAGTACCATAGCTGGCATTCCCTCTGCCCAGCTGCTCACGTCACTGCCTTGTGCTGCATTGGCTGCAATGATCTGTCACCAGCCTGCTAGAAATCTAGCCATGCTAATGCTTAACACCTTTACAGAATATTTTGTAGATTGTTTAATCATTACTTATGATCCAGACCTTTGGAGTGAGACCAAAGTGGCAAATAGAATCACTTAAAATGTTTTGGGGCTTGTATGGGACAGCCCAAAAACAAACTGGTGGTAGATCAGTCTAGTTTGGTAGCTCAAATGTAAGTAGTCAAATCAGACAGAACTGTATTTCAGGTAACTTGAATCTTTTAGCATCAGGCTCCACCCCTGGGTCAGAGTACCAGTTTGCAATTGCATAGCCATTGGATGTTTTAAGAGGGTTGCCCAACCCTTGACCATGGTCAGCATTCTGTGTTTGCTTAGATAAGTGACTTGAAGAGAACTGGGCTGATAGATGAGTGACCTGAGCACTCAGCATGGGCTGGGGGCATGAGGACTCTGTGGAGGGGCCGTAGTCCTGATTCCTGCCCACTTTTCCCTTAAACTGCTGGAAGCCCCTTCTGGATGTACAGGGAACTGCTTGTTTTGGACGAGTCGCTGTTGCTCATATGAATTTTAGCAACCACCTGGAGTAATGCTAGGGTTGTTCTTTCACTCATACAATTGCAAAAGAAGAGGCTGCTTTGTGAAACGGTATTTTCAGTCACCTGTAAGCTCTTCACACAGTTGTCCTAAGGGTTGGTGGTGCTGGCAGGAGGTTGCTGGCTGGGACGTATGAGCCTCAGGGCTGCGCATCTTGGCAAGGGAGTGAGTGCTTTTGAGGCTGCTGGTGTGGTTTCCCTCCCAAGACTCATGCAAATATCAAGTGTGAAGAAGAAGGAAGAGATGTGTCACTGCTGTGGCTGTTCTCTGTCTCACCCTCAATGTCTGTATCTGCCTTCTGCCTTGGGCAGTTTCCTCCTGCTGGCCTCCCAGGAGGCAGTGTGATTGTGTGGCCGCTGCTTGGGGGGGACAGCTGTTGTCTGTGTCCGTAAGTAAAAGAATCTGAATGACCCTCATTGCAGGAGACTGTTCTGTCAGCTCTTATTCCTCCTTATGTGTTTTTGGATCAGAAACCTGGTTGCATCATAATCAAATTCATATTTGCTGCTCCCACATTTGACTTTGAAGAAGGCTTGGAAAAATGTCTGCTCTTTGTAAGTTTGACATAGCATCATTTCATTAATGATTTCCTCCTTAGGATTACATTTCCAAAGCCGTGTGTGATTGTGTGCCTCCTTATTAATATTAAACATGATGAAGTTCCCACTATGACACTTAGAGAATGCACCCCTTGCAGTAAATGCTGCCTTCACACAGAGTACATGAATACCCCAACTGCACTCCAGCATTTGTGCTTTCCAAGTCCTTCAGTTGATTATCAGTGCCATTATTTTGCAGTTGTTCTGTGTTGCTGTGTCTGGCTTCTTTAGCCAAGTACTCTGGGGTGAGGATGTTGCTTTGTGATTAAATAATAAAGAGCTTGTTTCTTTGAGAAAAAGCTAAAAAATAACAGTAATATCACAAGTGTGATGTGGCATGGACAGCAGGGGAGGAATAGAGACCTCTGTTATTTATTGTTTGTGTACTCAGCCCCTGTGGAATGAAAAGGAACACTCCCATAATATGCTGTCAGGGAGTGTGTCTGCCTGGAGATAAGCATTGTCTGCTTTTACAAGAAGCAGATAACAAAATGGCCTTCACAGACAGTATTTCACCCCCCCTGGAAACACAGCCAAGGGTTTTCTGCTCGGCTGGTGGCAAAGCAAGGTGCCCATGTCTGACTGGGCTGGACCATGACTCCCAGGGTCTTCCTGCAGCCCCAGTGCTGGCGTGAGCAGCTGCAGCCTGGGGAGGTTTGTGTCCCGCCTTTCTGACCATCTGAGCCCCAGTAATGGCAGGAGCCCAAAGCTAGCAGTGCATCATGACGTAAAGGCCAAAATTTCTTGGAAAGCATGGGAATAGAAATAATAATTATTAATGTATATTCCTATACATGTATATTTATATTCATAAGGAAATAACATGCATCATATATTTAAAAAAAAAAAAAAAAGCATTGTGAAATCAAACACAAAATGGTGCTCCTTTCCTAAACTACCTTCTTCTTTCATTTCTCTGACCTCAGACTCTGGCTTTTCACTGGAGATAATAAGCTGTGGTCTTGACTCGTAAAATTGTAGGAGTTCAATTTGGTAAGAATTTTAAATAATAAAAATATCTACAAAATTCAGCTGTGGCCACTGTGCCAATGTCTACCTAGAGCTACTCATACACATCTTAAATCTTTCACGGGTTGTCACTGGAACTGCGCAGTACTTAAAGCTGTGCTAGATGATCCCTGTTTCCTCAGTACTATTAGCCTGTCAAGGTAAAAGCTCATAATCTCACACTTACTTGACAAGCTGCATTATTTTTACAGTAATGTTAATTTATGCTGAGATGCCATGGCTTGTTGTAGTTAGGTGTATGAAACCTTACACTTAATGTTCCCTAACTCTAAATTAAAATGGGCCTCTTGTTTGTTTCTTCATGTGCAACCCTTGATTAATCTCTTTTGGCTTAGCTCAGTGTCCTGCCAAATGTTGAGTTTAACCTTTCTCACAAGTATTCGTGTTCAGGAAGGCTGATGATATCAACAGCAGAAGGAGGATAGATGGATAGATGCTGAAATGCACTGTTGTGATCTCCGTCTGGAAGAGAGGTGCTTTGTTTGTAAGAGCCAAGAGGATTGTTTTGTGCACAGAGGTTATCACAGTGACTGGCTTCTGAAGATTGTTTCAATGCAGTCATACTTTTGAAGATTACTCTAGCTTCTATCCAGTATTTAGTTTGTTAAGGTATTGACACAATTTTGCTGACGTTTTCCTTAAGTGGATTATGTTCACAGCCAGTTCTACAAAGCAAACAGATGGCTTTTCAAACAGAGAATGCCCACAGTTTTTTTTCTTTTTCAATATCTCTAGAATTACCACAGCTCTGTCAGAGGGGGTTGGTTTGTGACAGATCATTTAAAATCACTTCTTTTCCTTCATCTTGCTCAAGTGAAACAGCTGTTTAAAAATAAAAAGCACAAGGAAACCAAGACGTAAATCAGTTGGTCTGCACATGAATGGAATCGCACTGTTTTGATAAGTCCATTTCTGTTTTTAGATCACTGCAAAATATGTCTTCAAAACCTTGAAATTATGCTCAGGAGTTTTTCTCTTCTTGGAACCAGAAGACATGGCATGTGTTGCCTCGACTGAAACCTGTAATCTGAATTGCCTGGTTACTTAAATGTGAAATCAGAATATGCATAAGGGAGAGCTGATGGCTCAGTGCTGTCACACTGGCTGTGAAGTCTCCTGGCTTCTGGGGACTTCAGATATGAGTCTTGTCAGGGTGGACTGAGGCCGTCATCCTCCAAACAGGAGTGTATCAAATCCTGAATAGTTTCCCTACAAATGTTTTCCCAGACACCCCAACAAAGGGGATGCCAGATGATTCTGGGTGCTGGGCCTCCACTGTCATCATCATCAGTGTTATTTTACCTCTCTATTGCACTATTTCTTCCCATTTTGGGGTGAAATTGTGCTTTGTACTGTAGGGATGTCTGTTTTGAATTGCTTTTTGTGCTAAAGAGATTATTCTGTGAATACATAGTGCCAATTTTTTTGCTCAGAGAAGTTAATGCTGCAAAGCATCATCACACTGATTTGTCATCTCATTGGTGCAACCTTCAGTGTCTGCAGTCCTGTATGCATGACAAAACAAAAGAACCAGTAACAGGCCCCACTGCAGGTGGGTTTGTTTCATGCTAAAACCAACGTATTCAGAAATGCATGTGTGTAGTGGGGAGTCTACTACCATCTTTGATAACATTATTGTGTCCTTAGTAACACTGCTGTTGGAGTTCTCTGGCTATGCTGTGATGTGCAGCATAGGACTGGCTTGCTTCCCCTTCCATTTGCAGATGGGGAGAGCGAGGCATGCTGAGCACTAGAGGCAGATAGATGGGGCTGTTGAATCCCTGCCTTCCACCTTTAAAAATAAGCTCAACCTTTATCCTAAGAGCAAGAATGCATTTATGTGAAGTGTGTGCTGCATAAATTTTGTTTTGTTTCTTTTTTAAGCCGTATCTGCTCACTGTTTGTCTGTTTACCCATAACTGTCATGCTGCCGAGTTACAAATCTCTTCAAAAGTGCTCCATACCAAATAGCACAGAGCTGCTTTCTCCATCCCAATGCTTTTTGTTATTCTAGCATTAAGTCGGATTCCTAGCATCTGGGGAAGGATCTGCATTGTTCAGCAGGGACAAATTCATGTCACCAGGAGATGAGGCAATCACCTCCTCAGATGCAGGATGCCATCTCTGGCTGACGTTGTTTCCCACGTGGTGTTTACCAGTGCTGGGAGACTTGCAAGCAACCATTGTCTCGTCCTTGTGAAAACTGTTAACAGAGGCTCAGGTGGTGCAAGCCCAGTGCCAGGCACTGGTAAAAAGGGAAATGTGGTCATCGGTGTGGGATAAGCTCTTCCTCTCATTATTGAGGAAGGGAGAGCTGAAATGCTCCCATTGCTGGAAGTTGTCATGCTGCACTTCTTCCAACACATCTGGTTTGTTTTGAAAACTGAAGGAGATTCAGTGGTTAGTTGCCCTTCTAGTTTTTCCCAGCTCTTGCATCTGTTGCCTCCTGTGAGACCTCACTGAGCAGCTCTGGTTGCAGGAGGTCAAGTTAGGTGGCAGAGAGGTGAATGTGACATTTCAGTCAGTGTGGGTGTTCCTTCTGAATATGCTCACAAACAGCTGCACAGAGTTGGTGTACTTAAAGCTGTACTTTGGGTGATGATAGGAGAAGAGCAGCTCAGGTTCTTAGTGATACTGAATTTTAATTACCAGATGCATCTCCTAGCTTTTATTTATTTGTGTCCTCCAGCACCAGAATCTTGTTACACCATGGCACTTGAGATATCAGTATTACATAAATATTCATTTTGGCGTTTCTGAACACAAATTCTTTAATACAAATTTCATGTAACATGTTTTTCTGGATAGTTACAAATTGCGTTGACAGCCTGTAGTCACCTCACCTTTGCATGCTTTGAGAAGACACAAAAACAGGCTTTTACTCACGTGGTCCTTTGCTCCCAACTGCCTGATCAGAGGTCTCAGAGTGGTTTGAAAGGATTCAGTGTGGTGTTACAGAAAGTCACACTTCTTGTAACCACAGTTTGGCCTGCCTGTGCTAGGGCTGGAGAGCAAATCCAGGTACAAGGAGGGATGGGTAACTGGGGTCTCACAGTTTGTAAGGGACCCTGGCTGTGGTCACGTAGTTGTTGCCATTTGGGATCTGATGCAATGAGTGTTCCTGCGAGGATGGAGCAATGGCACGAGGAGAGGATGCTGTGTGTCATCCCTGGCAGATCCTTGCTATTGACTGTGTAAGAAGATAGTCCATTTCTCTGTAGAGATGAGCTCTTGGGAGCAATGAACTCCATAAGTCAGTCAGTCCAAGTTACTTCCCAAGGGGCGTCCTAAAAGGGGGAAAGTTTGGCTCCCACTGCATTCATGCTCACTGTGCCAGCTGCTGGCTTTCTTGGTGAGCTGAGCTGCAGAAGAGACTTCAGTCCCTTCCACTGGGGCTGGTGTGCAGGGAGGCAGAAGGGGTTTGAGACTGCATGTGGCTCACATTCCACAGTACTGAACCAGTGACAGAGTATTGCTCCTGCTTTTGGTTCTGAGCAATGTGTGTGATCCCTGATTCTCTCTGTCTGTGCATCCTCAGGGCCAAGGAGACCTCCTGAAGAATGCCAAGAATGAAGCCCTGGAAAACATGAAACAGATCCAACTGGCATGCCTATCCTGCGGACTGAGCAAAACTGGAAGTGGGCATGCAGATGCAAAGTCAAAACGGTGCCTAGAAGCGATACAGGAGAAGGATACAGGAGATGAAAATGGGAGGCTGTGATAGGAGGCAGAGCTGTCATGTTTGTCACAGATTTCAATAGCTCTAAACTATTTTTTTAAAGCTTTTAAAAATCCACACAGGAATGCCCTGTACAGGGTGTTAATAGTATTAAAATCCTCACAATGTCAGTATTTTAATGCAGTTAGTTTATCTAAGGTGAACTTCAGTAGTAAGATTTCTAATGAAACCAAGCTGTCTGTATGCAAGTGCGCGTGTGCGCATATGCAGATCCTGTAGACGCCGTTTTATGCATTACATTAGTCATTTACTAATTTATTCCTTTGTCATCTTTGAATAGGCCTGTTCCTTCTGAAGATCAAAACAAATAGAGAGTACTTGTATCAGCTTTTGTGCTTTATTTTACTCTCCAGCTTCTATCGTTTAACTTATAGGTTATATTATTGTTATACTGTTTAAACAGACAGAATACATCAACAAATGTCATTAACTACTGGTTTTGTGAGGGCAAAAACAATGGTTTGCTGCAGATCCTGAATATGATTTTTAATGAACAATTTAAATAGAGAAGATATTAAATGGTCAGAATTGCTAAGTAGATAATGATTAGATTTCAGATGTACATTTCACTGAATTTTAGCAAGCTGCTCTTTGGGATACATCCAGATAACACATACTAACATAAGAACTAGCTGATCTATTTCATTCTAGTACATCGTTGCTACTTTGTAGATCTGCAGGACATCTACAGTCTTTTCTGATAGGCATAGATATTTAACTTGTATAGTGATGAGCATAGCTAGTCAGTCCTGTAGTTGTAAGGAGAGCTGTGAATATTCTTTGGTGATACTCTGAAGGTGAGCTTCAGGTCCTTCTGAAACACACAATGGTGCCAGTATTGGAAGGAAGGTTTTAAAAATTCCACATACTGTGAGCTTTATTGAAGAAGTGCGAGAGGTCAGACGTTGCGTGTCTTCTGTTTAGGGATCTTATTGAAGTCACTTGGATAAAATGGGCACGATCTGGCCTTACGTTGTGGTGGTTAAGAATCATGCCATGCTAGACATTTGAAACAAGGCTGCAGAACTACTATGGATGTAGTATAGATAAATAGCTTGGCAAAAAAAGGGGGTACCAGCATTTATGTGCAGCAGTTACAAATGTCCTAGCATGTGTCAAGTGTTTAGGGTAGTGCTGAGAATTGGACATCTTTTTGTGTTGCTGTAGAAGGAAAGCAGAAAATGTCACAAAGCAATGCATTCTTGTTCTTCCCAGTGTCCAGTTCATATATGCTCACAATGTTCATTTCAATTGTTTAAGTACTGTGCTTGAGTGTAGTATTTGTGTTACCTGAACAGGATTAAGTGTTTTATGGTTATAAAAAAGAGTATATTTATTTAAAGCATTGCTTTTATTTTGAAAAGCTACTTTTTAAATTAATTTGATTAACAAATATGCTAATTTTCTGAACTTAACAAAAAGTAATTGCTTAAAGTTTGACCATTGGAGAATCTTATATAGCTATTGTGTTAAGTTATTTTTGACTTCTTAATAACACTATTATGTTCATGTTGCACACTTCCGAGAGAGTAAAGCTATGAAACAACTTTGAGCCATGTTTTTGAAGTGATTTAAGACAGAAGGTAACCAGTGAGACTTGAAGTGGGTGAGTTGCTTGCGAGAGGAGATCCTGCTCCAGCGGGAACCATACTATTGTAAAGGTTGTAACTCAGATGCTATAAATACCATTTCAGTAAAACTTGCCGTACTTACTCAGATGCAGTCCTAAATCCTCTGTTTATCTCTCTATTAGACTGTGAATGTATTTAGCTTTCAGTGAGGTTTGGAGAGGAGTGTCCTGTGTTTCATGTGAGACCTAAATCCCAGATCATGGTGCATGGTCGCATTTTACCCTCCTGGATCACCTTCTTTATTTCATCATGGGTTGTGTTTATATGAAAAACAGCACTTGACCTTCAGCATTAGTTAGGGAGGATGGAAATAATTAACCCAATGTCACCAGTTGTGAAGGAAACAGTCTTTGTAATTTCTGTCAGAAGGTCAAGGTTGCTACAGAATAGGAGAAATAGGCATACTTTCTGTGATGAAGTTGCAAAGAGGTACCACTCATTCTATGCATATTTGCTGAAGCAGAAGATGGTGGCTAGACAGAAATCACACAGCATGCAGGACACGTACCTGTCATGCCATGTTTAACATTCATATCAGGTCCTGCTCATACTGTGTGACATTCTGTGCTTAAACACGAGGATAAAACTCTGGACAGTCCTATGCTGCTGAGGCCAGGTTGATCCTGGCATTGGCAGCTGCAGCTGTGCTCCCTCCAGCAAGAAGAGAGGGGCCAGCAGCACAGTTTCACCTTACTTTCATTTGCACACCTTTCAGAGTCACTGGGAGAGGATGCAAAAGTGAAGCCAGCGTAATAAAAATTCAGCCTTGAAGGAGAACATGTGGAAAGATATTATCCAGCACTGGTGCAACAACATGTGAAGGACTGTCTGGGCCACCAGGAAGGGTTTTATGACATGCCTGGCTCACTGGAGTGGCACAACCTTCCCCTTGCTGCATGTCAGTATGATTTCCCTGATTTCCTACCTTAATGGACAGATATTATCATAGCAATTACTTCTGTGTAAAAGTTACAACAGGGAAGGATACAGGTATGTGCAGTTGTTTACAGTGTGATGGCAAGGAGAAATCAGGGAGCTCTCAGTGGACTGACATGCGAGGTGCCTGCTGGAGAGAGTACCGGTGTGAATTTACCTTGGTTCTTGTTCTCACTCTGCCACCAAGTTTGTGCTCTTTACAGTATTTATTTTTTTGTGTGTCATTCTCTCATCTGTAAGATAGGACTAATGATTTTTCCCTTCCTAAGCATGGGTTAGGTTACAGATTTCTAAAACTCCTTTGTTGCGCTGGTGCTCTCAGGAGGAGATCCAACACTGTGTTTGGGCTGTCCTGTACCACCAGTGTCTACCAAGTCCTCTCCTACTGGTGAGGACAGGGGAGCCAGCGTGTGCCACGAGGGCTGAGCCCCAACCTGCTCTCCTCTCCCTAGGGCATCGCTTCCTGCAGCGCTCAGGAGTACGCTGTCTGCTCACTGGTATGTCAGGCACCTACTAAACCACACCTTTGGTCGAGTGTGGCAGAGATAGCCACCTCACAGTGTTCCCAAGAAAAGACAGGGTGAGTGGTTCAGAGAGGCCCTGACAGCCCCTTTCCTGCAACAAGGCTGCAGTGTGACCTCTGTCTATTTTTGGCACCAGGGCCCATGAGGGAAAGAGTAGATGCAGAGGGTTTCACTTGCATTTTGCTTTTTGTATATGTGAAGGAGTCCGGCCGTGAGACACTGGAGAGGAGGCTGAATTAGTCCAGCTGTTGGTGGACCTGGATATCATCAGGGATAATTCTTTACCAAAGTTCACATGCTTGCTTGACCAGCAGGACTGACCCCTTCCCCTCCCTCTCCTGAGCTCAGCATGAATTAAAGCACCATGCCGATTTCCTTCTTTCTGTATCATTTTCGTGGATTTTATTCTCTGTTTTTAAAGGGATAATACAGCTTCCCAGCGTGAACAAGGTGAGAGCTTTTCACGTTCATCCTCTTGAGATTAACCTCCCAAAATAGAGTGTTATCAGGTAATTGCGTGCATGGGAAGAGCTTTCCTTTATAACGATCTATCTCTTCTGCCTGTCTGTTCAAACTAAAACATTAGGTCATAGCCTCCTTGGCCTTCATCCCAGTCCGACAGTGGCAGACAACAGCCTTACACAGGGGACTAACTCAAAGAACTCCATGAAACAAAAAAGTGACGGGGTTGAGGAGCAATCTCTTCCTGCCTCCCCTGCTTGCTGCAGGACTTGGAGTAGTGGTCCCAGCTCATGCTGCAGCAGCAGCAGGTGATGTATGCATTCAATAAATCTGAGAGTTACCTTCTGTAAAGTGCAGAGCATAACAGGGGCAAGGTGACTGTAAGATATGAAAACATCTGGGCACAGTGGATGGGCACTTGGGAACAGAGGGTGATTTAATGGTTTCAGGCCGCAGGATTCGCTCCAGAAATACTTTGAATCTCCTGGGTGTACACGAGAAGTGGATGTGATGGGTAGGACGTTTATCTGCAGCTGACTGTGGCTCAGCTAGGGCTGGTAAACCTATGTGCTGGGTGTGTTACCCAGTGCTGCAGAAATGGGGGAATGAAATATGGCTTAGAGAGGCCTGGGCTATGTTATTGCTGTTTTGGGGGCCACTGATAAAATTGTTCTCCACTTTCCAAATGCAGGAGAAAGTCCTGCATGTGGCTGCACCTGTAGTGCTTGGCTGTGTTACAGCCATCTCGTGGAAGAAGAGGAAGGTGGTGGGGATGGAATTGAGAGTGAGAGGAGCTCTCTGGGTAGAGGAAACTGCAGGCACTGAGATGTTACCACTCACCTCCCAGGGCAGGTATGAAAATCCCAGGGTATCCCAATGTATCAGAATAGTCTAGCACCATCCTTTGGGTTCCCGTTCACAGGTTAAGGCTGAGTTGTCTTCTGTTTGCTTTCCACAACAGATCTCTGGGGGAAAAAAAAAAAAAAAGTTTCCTTTTTAAATGAATGTTGAGGAGTATGGGAGCTGAGTAACTGATATGTGAGCAGCTGGGCCAGAGAAGTGATGCAAGAGCTATCCCACCAGCTGTTCCTGTGCAATAGAAAACACTGTGTGAACATGCCCTGACCAAACAGGTCATGCTTTGAATGCATTTTTTCTGCTCTCTTTGATTGTTTGAAGTAGTTTATGAAAAATAAATTGTTTTTACATCTAATCCTCATGGAGTAATTTCAAAGGAATGTGCAGAAATCGAAGTCTCAGCAGACAGCGCATGAGCACAAAGTAGTGTTATATCTGACAGTTGTTTGCTGTACCCGGTGCACACTGCCATCTACTGGAAACTGAAAGAAAAATGAATGATTGCAAAGGCAAGTATGAATTATCAGTAATGTTAGAAGTGTTTTCTCTGTTAAATTGTGCAGTGGGAGCCCATTAATTTATTAAGACATGAATACTTTGGGCTTGGGAAGCAAACATCATACTTGATGCCAAGCATATGGAAGCAGGGAGAGGAGGAGGTGATTTGGCGTGTGTCACATGTGGGGAGTGCTGGCTGAAGCCCCCGGGAGGAGCCATCCATCACTGCAGCACGGGGGGGTTGTTTGGGCAGTGAGCAAGAGGCAGCTGGTGGGGATGCCTTCTGCCAGCAGAAGGTTGCACAGGTCTGTGTCCCAGACCAATGGGGATGTGTGGGACAAACTTAGGACAGCACCGAGGCCTCCAGCAGCAGGAGCCCTCTGGGCTGGGAAGGCTCCTGGTGGCTGGGGCGGGGGCACTGCTGCCACTGGATGCGAGTGGTTTGTTGCTCCAGCCTGCTGCTCAGTGCAGTTCTTGGCTGCAGTTGTCAATCACTGTCAAGTGATACCTCATTAAATCACCTCATTTGACTCACAAAATTGCTATGCTTCAATGATGTAATATGCAATTAAGAGCATCTTAGATATTTTTGCTTGCAATAATGTATGAGGTGTTACTTTTTTTGTAATGAAAAGTATGATAATTTTTGACCCAAAAGTATTAGCCCTCAAAGTCAACCTGACTGAATGTCTATAGTTAATCCTTGGTCTCTGAATTGAATGTAATCAAGAATTTAGAATATGGGAAGAGATTGAATATGCCATGTGAAGCATTAATTGCAGATGGCAGCTGAAATAAGGTACTAGATGTACAAGATGGAGATGAGATTAGAAGTAGACAAAGACCAGTATCAATCTGGCTTGTAAGGAAGTACATACGAGGAGAGTGGAGGAATATAGATAAATGATTTGTATGCTTCCTCAGATAGGGTCTGGTGGGCCAGCTACGTGTAATACAATTAGAAAAGAGATACAAATTATGATTCAGACAGCAGGAGCTGCTGTGATTATTTACGATACTGATGGATGGAGAAGGATGCTGGCAGCAGAGAGCAGCGGGAGTTTTGTGGCCTTGCAGTTGCAGCATTAGTGTGCCATGCACAAGGGAGAGGATGCGCTGCTACCCCCAGCCACACAAAGCAAGTGGGCCAAAGCATTAGTCACTGCTGCGTTCTGTAGCTGGGCTCTGCCCAAGTGAAAAACAAGTTAGAGAGTGCTGGTGATGCAGGAGCAAAATACTGAAGGATGTATTGGTACTGGCAAATACATTTCTTTCTGGTGTTACTGTACTTTCAAAGCCAGTGCAGAACAGCTACACTCCTGCAAAGGAGCACGATCCTTTACAAATAATCTCACCTTGTTCCCCAGACACCAAGAGGTAATGAGCTGCAGTGGAAAGGCTGGATAGAGGTGAAGGTGCTCTTGAACTGCTGGCACAACACAGAGGCAGCAGACAACCTTGGGGTGTGCATTTTTTTTTTCTCTACTGTGGGTCAATATTGTTCGGTTCAGGTTTGGCACGTATTCCTTATGGCAAGGACAAATTGATCCTGTCATCCTGGAAACCCTGCTGCAGAATTTAGGGTCTGAGAAGCAGCAGGATGCACACAACAGGCTCAGAGGGGTCGGCAGACAGTCCCAGGTACCCGTGTGACAGGAGCTGTGCAAACTTCCAACCATGCTGCACACCAGGCTGTTCTGCTCCCTCTCATGCTGTATCAGACCCATGCCATATAGGACTGTTAGCAAAGGAAGGCTTTTCCCTGGACTGAGAGGTAGCACAGCAGAGCTGATCAGGGAAAGTGCTCTTCACATCTCCACATGGCAGCCGTGTGCTGGGACGGAAGTTTTATCTTCAGCTGTTAGTAGAGTTCATCTGCTTACTGGAATATGAATAACCCCCCATAGGCTTTCATCTTTGCATTTGATACTTGCTTTTCTTGTTGTGGCTTCCTTGGCCTCTCACACCGGGCACTTTCAAAACATTGTCAATTTTATTTCAAATGTTCCCCCATCTGTTGTATAAGAGCCAGAGAAGTAATGCCATGGTACCACTGACTTCAGTGCTTCTGCTTGTGTTGGGGTGTGTCACTTGCACAGGAAAAGAGATTTTTCTGTTCGTTACTGATTCTAGCACTTCTAGCAAGGTGACTGCAATAAACCCACAGCCGTAGTTCAGTTGGAATTGTCTCTCCTAGGTCTTGAGGGGAAGTGTTATTTGAAAACTGACATCAGGGTCTGTCATGTCTTTTTTGAGGCTGTTACCAGGGGATTTATTTTAATGCTTAAAGGTCATAATTAACATCGAATGAACGCAAATGTCCACAGGAGAAATGTTTCTACCAGGCAGCAAATCAAGGGCACATGAAAGTCTCTGACATGCAGTCAGGCAGCAGCATTAACTGAAGACAAAATGGCACCAGTTTTGATTCTTCCCATTATTTATGTCAGTTAGATGTGAAAATTATCTAAATAGTGTTTAATAATGATGTGCATGGGAAAGAGCCTTAGGCCTGGTGTGAGGGATTTTTATGGGGTAGCTTTACACGCTGAGGTCTCTGGATCCTGCTATCCAGCAAAAACCCAGCAGTTTGTTTGTCCCTTGTACCTGAGCTGCAGGTAGCTGTAAGGCCTGCCTTTTCCTAGATGGTGAGGGGTTGGAGACGGTACTCTGCACCTGAGCTTGTAGAGGATCAGTGCTGCCCAGAGCTCGAGGTGTGGGTGGGATGCTCTGACCTGGAGCTCCCCACAGGGGTGTGCAGCAGCTCCCACTTGGAGCAGCAGCACAGGTCACAGCAGCTCAGCTCAGAGGGGAAGCCAGCGTGGATTCCTGCAAGCAGCAGTGCTGGTCACTGCCTGAGCAGATCCTCTGCGTGTGGGGCTGCCAGCAATACGGGTCTCACTGTGCAGCTAAACCATTCCTATGTCCAGTGCTGAGACTGGTAGTTTTCAGGCAGCAATTCATCCCACCTGTTTTAGCTGCAGACTGTGGGAGAGGATTCGTTTTATCCTAACAGTGCTTGTTTTCTGCCATTTACAAGTATCTGTAGTAGAAATCCATAAAGAGAAACCAAGCCATTGTATGTACGAAAGGTAGCTGGCTGTGACAGCTCATCCCATACAAAGCCAAATGATATATTCTTTAGTAATCTTTTGACCAAGAAAAATCCAAGAAAGACAATGTTCCTTTTATGGGGAAAGACCCAGAGGTGGTCCCAAAAGGGGAAGAATGGCAGTATTTCACCCCTGTATTGTGTGGGTGCTGGGGAGTCTCTGCTGGTCCTGCACAGCAGGTTTCAGCCCCTCACTATGGCTGATTAACCTTTTTCTTGTGTCTGGCAGTGCTTTTACCACATATCATGAATCTTCTATTTCCTCCTTCATTGAAAACAATTGCAACTTCTCCAGGGGAAGTAAAATTGATTGTATGGAGTTCAAAGAATGAAAGCTGAGCAGGTGGCTTTCTAGATTGTACACTTCTTTTTGGCAAGAGCTACTTCTCTGATGAACGTGCATGCCTGCAAGAGAGAAGCAGAGGGTGACTGTAATTCCCTGAGATGGCAGCAGCGGTGGTTGGAGAGTGAAGGCTCGGCAGAGTGGAGCTGAAAGGATGAGTCTGTTTGACTGCACATTCCATTAAAGTGGTGGCTGGACAGAAAATTGCCTCCAGCAGCATGCAGAATGGCTGAGGCATTGGACAGGGATTCGGTGCCACTGCCCACACTGTTTTGCTGGGAAGAGCCTTGCCTCTGCATCCCAGTGTGGTAGAGGGTCAGCTCTCATGCAGGGACAGAGTGGGACACGTGTCTGCTTGGTACTATGGGACAGCATGTGGGCATGGGTGGGCTGCAAGGATGCAGGGCAGCAGGGGTGATAGTGTGCAGCCTCTGCTCTTTTGGCATATTTTAACAGAGAGCTCAGCTTTATGTCTTCACCTTTGAGAAGGCAACTCAAATGTGTGAGGTCCACACTGAGTGGTTAGTTTGTGCCATTTTGCAGGGAAATAGGCTGTGAAATCACCTTTTTTTGAGGTGTGTGTGCTCAAGGAGTGGGGAGGTTGTCCTGTTTTCCTGGAAGGACTCCAATGCAACTTTTGGACTCTCAGGGCTTGGATGTGTTATTCTAACATGGTAGCATCGTGCAGTATTTCTGCTCCCTGTACCCATTGAGCAACAGTGTGTGTTCTCACTGGGTATGTGGGAAACATGGCGACAGAAAGCACGGGGGATCGGCTAACAAGGCTCTGTGGTGGAGCAGGAAAAAAAAACTGTGGGAGCACACTGCGGCCCTCACATTGCCCATGCAGGCCAGAATTCCCTGTCTTCCGTGAACCACAAAGTCCAAGGATTAAGCTTTTTTTCAAGGAAGATGAGAGAGGTATGATGAAGGTTAGAGGTTGTTAATGACATCAGTCATTCTTTTGAGTGGAGGCTGTTTCGTAACTGATTGAGCAGAAGTTTTTGAAAGCAGAGTTTAAGCAGGCATAAGATTAGCCAAGATTAGTAAGAATATCTGCCTGGTAGCCTGAATCTAATGTCTTTTAGTTAGTAATCCTTCTTTTGGGTCAGCAAATCTTCTGGTAGAAGGAAAAAACATGTTTGTAGGTTATACAGGAGAGTTTGGGGAACAACTGTGACTCAGCTGGTACAACTTGATTGTCTGTACTACAGGAAGAATGAACTTGAAATCATTTTGCTAGTGGTTGAATGGTATTAAGCATACATAGCACAGCTGTTTCTAGGGTAAGCTTTGTTGCTCTGTGGTAAATAGTTGAGAAAGTGAATGAATGCAATTCAACAGTTTTGCCATGAAATATCAACTGTTTGTTGTTTTTTTTTTTAAATCTCAACAGCTCAGCATTATACTGTTAAATAATAAGCACAATTTGTGGCAAGTCTTTGATATTATTATTATTATTAATTTCCTGTGGTAACAGTAATGCTGCAGACACTGGTAGATGCTGCAGAAACACCAGAAAGGTGCACCTTGCACCAGTGCAGGGTCCCATTATGGGCCACTGCTCAGCAAGAGTTTAAAGATGTAATTCATATGGAAAGTGCTGCTCATTAGGGGTTGGGTCCATGTAGCATAAAGCAGATTAAGCAAGACAGGAATATTTGAATGCAACTACAACATTTTGTTGTAGATAAGATAATCACGATACTCTTTCCTTGAAGATTTTATTTTAAGCACCTGAAAGAAGTAAAAGAGGAGAATAACCAGTGATGAATTGACCCTACAGTAAATCCTGGTGCTATACCTGGGGGCTGAGCGGCTGTGATTTAGCCTGTGAATGTTTCACCTTTTTTGTTTGTTTAATCACTTTAAAAAGCAGCATTTTCACGGGGGGGGNGGGGGGCGTGTCTCCCAGCACACATTTGTAGGCATTTTAGCTCTTGCCATCATCAAATCAAGCATTTTTGCCTAGCAATTCCACTGGTTATGTACCAGACACTTGAATCACTTTTTTCCCAGACCTGTTTAGCAGCACACCGATTTCCATGGTAGTCTGTATTTGCAAACAACATGAAAAGATGTAACTGCAAACAGGTTGGGGTGCTGCTCGTTGGAGGACAACGGGGTACACTTGATAGAAATATTGCTACTGATGTATCTCCTGCTCCTCCAGGGGCTGAAAAGAGCTGCAATCGTTTCAGAAGTGGCCATGAGGGTGTGTGGCGTTGTATTTGCCAGGCCTCTGCTAGGGGGCTCTAAATCGCCTGGGTGGGGTCGTCCGGGCCTGTGCTGCGTGGCGGCACTCAGGGTAGCGTACCTGCCTGAGTCTCGTTCAGAACTTTAGGGGTGTCCGAGTTGTGCGAAGGACTTGCGTTTCTCCACACCAACAATGAAAAGGGTTGATCTGTTTCTGCCGCCGCCACATAAGGTCGAGTGAGTGACCCGCGCGGAGCTTCACTGTTTAGGCTGCTGTTTTTGCGGCACTTTCTTTCTTCCGTTGGGCCAGCAAACAGGTGAGGCGCACGGCCGCTTCCTGCCCCCCGAGGCAAGGAGAGCGGTGGGGGGAGGCCTGCACCGGGCTGCCCGCACCTCGACTGCCCTCGGAGCCAGGTGTGCGTGTGCCCTGAAACCCGACCCGCGGGGGGGGGCCGCAGCCCGAGGAGAGGCGCTGAGTGACAGGCACAGGTGCGGGCCGCGGCGGGGCCGGGAGGAGCTGCGGGGATCGCCGCGGGAGAGAAGGCCTCGGCCGGACGGGCGTTACGAAGGGACACTTTCCGTGCGGAAAAGAGGACACGCCAGCGGAGAGAGCGCCTCCTCGGCCGGTGGGCGGGGCCGGGCGCTGGGGCGGGGCCGCAGCGGTTCGACCCTCGCGCCTCGCGGTCTCTCCGGCGTTCCTCCGCACCGCGCCGAAGTTCCCGGGCCGCGCGCTTCTCTTAGCACCGCGCCGAGGCTTCCCTCTCTTCTTTCCCCCCGGAGGTCGTCTGCCGGGCCGAGGCGGAGCCGAGGACGCGACACGTGCTGGGAACGTGCCGGGCAGAGCGGCGAGCGACCGATGGAGCCCGACGGCGCGGTGAGACGAGGCCCGAGAGCTCCGAGGGCTACAGGGCCGGGGCAGCCGCTCTGGGGAGAGGGTGGGCGGCGGGGCTGGGAGCTGAGGGCCCCTTCTCTCGGCCGCGGGACGAGGCAGCCCTGAGCTGAGGGGCGCCTCTTCGCCGCAGCGGCCCTCGCTGGCGGTTATGGCGTGCCGCCATTTTGTGTGCGGCGCTGCGGCGGCGGGACGAGGCTGGCGGTACCGGGAAACCTGGCCTGCCTATGGCTCCGTTACGCCGCAGGACGCGGCGGTGTCGGAACAGCCACCCCCAGCGGGTTCAGCCCTTTGCCTCTTTTCCTCAATGGAAGGGTTGGGGCTCTGTACCGCGCCGCCCGCTTCCCGTGTGGTACAGTGCCGAGTGTTGCACTAAAACGCAGCCTCTGTGGGTCTTCAAACACAGCTGAGTATGTCTGATTTGGAGATGTGTACAGCCACGAATAGCCGGAGGGACGGATGTCTGCTTCTTGATGCTGCAGGGTAGAGGTGGTTAAAAAAAAAAAAAAGGGGGGGGGGTTTGTTTGAAGGTGGGGTTCATCACAGGCCTGGTGTGACTGACTGTAGGTTTATTCAACATATACACGAAAATTTGTTGATTCTGCTAAAAGAGGTGTAGTCACACACTGTAGACTTGGGTACAGAGAGTGCTGTGCAAACCAAAACGGGAAAAAGTATTTGGAAACTAGGCCTAGAACGCTTAATTCAAAAAGATGTTGGAATGTAGGTAAAACATCAGATTGTAGCTTGTTCAAGGTGTTACAGAATTGCTTAAAATTGAGCTTGTTTTTAATAAAAATAGATGTACTTAACGTTCGACATTTACCCACCAAAAATTTTGTATATATTTTCTGTTCAGAGTTATTTCACTTTACAGCCTATACTGTGTGAGATAAAGAAAATCTTTGAAAAGTTTGGTTTTTGGTTTTGTTTTGTTTTGTTTTTTTCTTCTAATCAACAGACTGCAAATGAGACACAAACAGAATCTTTACCTTCATCTCCTAACGCTGTGTCGCCAGTGCCATTAAATAACCCAACCGGTGCACCAAGGTTTGGAACAGTTACTCCAAATCGCATCTTTGTAGGAGGGATTGATTTTAAGGTATTTTCTTTCCTCATTTTACTGACAAATACTTGCATTTTACTTACAAATACTGACTGGTATTTTATAGCTTATAAAACTCATAAAGTAGAAGTGTAAGGCTAATGATGTGTTTGCTCAGGTGGTGCCTTTCACTGCAGTCTTCAAATGAACAGCAGAATATAAAGTTTAAGCCTTGATTTACATCACTGTGCTACAAAGTTGCATAAACTTCTTCACCTAGCAAGAAGCCAGGAACTTTTGATATGCTGTTTTTTGCATTTTTTTATTTTTCAAAGGAGGTGGCTTTTGTAATAAGCAGATTTCTTAGTAAGAACGTGTGGATTTTTAATTAAGTATAACATTAAGTGTAATTAATTGTAAGCTCAGTGGTATATGTCGCAAATACAGCAGCCATTGGTAGTTTCAGCTTCTTCAGTGCTTTTCTTTCCATTCCCACGAAGATGGAGCTGCAGTACATGTATTCTTCACCTATTACAGTAATTTTCTTAAAAGCAAAAAGGAATATGAAAGCTTTTTTGGGCAATTGGCAGTACTGATTTTAGCTCTTAGCTTTTGCGCTTCCATCACCACAGTAGTGATTCTTATTTGTAAGAGGGAGTATCTCCTAAATTTAGAGAGAGAATTCATTAAGAGAAGTTATAGTTGGGTACATTCTTGATTCAGTGTGAAGAGGTCTTTAGTGGTGGATGCCATTCCTCTTTGACGTTGTGTAGACTTAACATTGGGCTTTCTTGAGAGTCTCACAAGTGCCTTGTTCTGTCAGGAGCAGGAAAACATAAGTCCTAAGAGTGTTTCTGGTAAAATTACAGATGCCATGTTGGTCTAGATATTTGCAAACTGCACTGTGAACCTTAGGCTTTTTATCTTACCGTCTTTTAACACTCTATTTCATGGATAGATCTTGGCTTTTGAAGTCCACTGTCTTGTGTGTATACATCCTTACCATCCGTTAGGTGTTCAGTATAACTGTCTGCACAGATTGCAGTCTTAAGAACTCTTCAAGTGTCGCTTACTGTATTTTTGCCTTCAGCTATTCTGTCGTTTATCACGTTCTTTTTCTCAGCGTTGTGAAGCAGCATAGCTGCTCATACATGCAGAGCTTACAAGAAACATTCTCCCAGAAAGGGAACACTCTCCAAGAAATTCTAAGTTTTAAGGAGAAGACAAACCTTACCATCAATCTTTTTTACCCTTTATTTGCTGTTCTTCATGTAAGAATGTGAGAACGCTTCAGCTTATATGAAACAGTTCCATGAGCATATGCTATCACTTGTTTGGCTGGAATTGTTTTCCTACATAAACAGGACTTCACATTTCTCTTCAGGTGTAAAGCATGGTAATCTGCTCAGGAGAGCAATTTGGGGTGTCCTTTAGTAATACTTTAACCTTGTAGTAGTGTGTAGTTGCTCAGGATCTGGTGTGGGTGATTTCCAAGGGGAAGACGTGATTACCCAGTTGTATGGGAACTGTTGAGTCACGACCTGAACCACTGATTGAGCACCTGGGGAAAGGACCCAGCCAGCCCTGGGAGCACAGGCGAAGGCAGTTCAGCTGTGTGACTGGAAGGGATGCAGCCTGGCTGCACCTCTCTTAGACCCCATTTAAGGGCTGACTGCCACTGAGGAAGGATCTCTTTCTGGAGATCCCTCCTTGGTGGAGCTTTCCCCTGAGAAGCTAGACTCTTCTGATATGGGTGAGCAATCTTTGCTTCTTTTATGGCACTTTTCTATGGTGTTGTTCCTTCTGTCATCGCATCTTTGTTGCAATGCCTTTCCCATCATATAGATCCGTCCAGTTGCTACACCCAGTGAAGTCTATTTCCTGCCTGTTCAGAGCACTCCTGTCTGTCATTGCTCCCCACACTTGTACAGCGTGACTGTATTTTATAGTGTTGTAACGCTAGAACACGTGGAGCAGCCTGGAGCTAAGTCTTGTACCATGAGTGCTCCCTGGACTTGAAGATTGCAACAAGTAAATTGTGTTTTTTTTCATAAAATATGTATTGAGGGCAGAGTTATTTATTGAGCGTTAGCTTCATATTCTTTTTGTTATGGAAGTTACTTGAATTAGAGTTGAAGTTTTTCTTTTAAAATCTTTTTGCTTCTCAAACTCAGGTAAGCTCTGAATATGCAGAAGGGATTTTTTGCTAAATTGTGTATTTACTTTTAAAAGCAGCAGCAGTTTTTCGCTTAAAGGTAAAACAGTCCTTCTTGTGTACCTAAAGTAATGAAAAATGTGAGAAATAGCCTGCGTGCAGGGATCAGTGCAGGACAAGGAATTCTGAAATACGGTGTTGAGGGCACTGTATTTGATTTATGTTTACATGGTTAAAGAAAGCTAATTCAGAGAAGGGAGGCAACTGCTCACATTGCTTGAGCGTGCATTTGTTAGGAACTTGTCTTCCTACACGTGCACTCTGGTTAGAAACAGTTTCTTCCATGTGGATTTGGAGCATTCTCCATTAAAAGCACCTTTTCTTATTTAATTTATGGCAGGGTTTTCCCATGATGTGCCTGTGTGTGTATGATGTGCATGCCTTTATGTGTGTGTGTATAGGTAAGTATGTATACCTGCACACACGTGCAGACATGTATGTATGCGCCGTGGAGGCCTACATATTCTGTGAAGTCTGAGAACATTGCAGTGACTTGTCAACAGTGCTCTGATACATTTAAAAAAAAGTAGCTTATTATCTGGTTTCAATGGATATACCTGTAAGGAGACTGTTATGATGTAAAAACATTCTAATGTTTTTACTGATTTTTCCAGTGTTACCACTGAATATGGAAAGGCAGCAATTAAACAGTCATACTGTTCCCTTGCTTTGAGGCACGTGTCCATGCTCATTCATGTGTTTTTTAATCTGAGGTTACAGTTTGTTTGTGGTAAACTTTATCCTGAGTGTATCCATTAGAAGCCTTACGGTATGTACTCACAGAAAATAACTATACAAATCAGCTTTTCTTCTTTTCTTTCCCTCTTGATTTAATTTACTAGACTAATGAAAATGACCTGAGGAAGTTTTTTGCTCAGTATGGCTGTGTGAGAGAGGTGAAGATAGTAAATGACAGAGCTGGAATATCAAAGGGGTTGGTATAATAGATTAAGCACGTTATGGAAGTTGAAAATGTAACAGAAAATTGCCTGACTGTAGTGAATTTTACTAATTTTTTCTTTGCTCAGAACGTTATTAGTAGTGTGTTGTTGGTCCTCAGTATTCCACGTATGCAAGAATCTCCTTGTGTTCTCTAACATTTACCTTCAGAAATGCCTTTGCAGCTTGCTTAATTGTTCAACTCTGTTGTCACGTGAATTGAAATGCCCTTTTTGGGTCTACATATTAAAAGTACATGATTTTTTATTGTTATGAGCCAGCGTGGGAAGAAGCCTAAGGAATAATTGAGATGAGCCTGGTTGTGCTGGAGTACAGGGCAAGAACTGAAATCACTTTGTGAAGATTTTTGAGATAGGAACACACGCGAATCTGAGAATGAATCCTGACTGCAGGAAAGGGAGGCTAGGACAAGATGTCAGTAATGAGAGGAGAGAAATGCCAGTGAGTAAATCTGGAGGAAGATTAAAACTGGGCGGTAGAGTTATTGTTTAAACCCAAGGGGTGGTGAAGGACAGGGAAGTCAGTAAAGCGGGGAGCTGTAGTGCAGCACAAAGGTGGAGAGAAGGCTGGGGCAAAAAGGAATGTCTGTGTGAGTTGATATCTACCTGTCAAGTTCTTCGTTGAGAAGTTTTCTTCTTAGCAGGAAGCTCAGTAGAGATGAGATTTGGTGCCCCGATCTCCTAATCTTAGTTCAATCCCTAATTTACATAGATGTGCAAGTGACAGACTGAGCCGAACGTTGTAGCACGGGGTATACCACGTGTGTGGTATATATATACCAGATCTTTTTACTCAATTCTGAGAAGTATTTGACACTTAAATTGCCACACCTCCATATAGAAAGTAAGCATGTTGGAAAAGGATGTTTCAGTGATATTTGGGATTTCTGCTGAGATCCAAGCACAAGCTTTATTGCTTGAGGCTGACAAGTGGATTAAGAGATTCATTTTAGGTTTCTTTGTGATTGACTCTAATTAGATCATTGTCCAAATAGTGTGTAGAATGGAAAGTCTGTATATAGGTGAGATCCCAAAAGAAGGAACTACCTTCTTGTTCTTGTGCCTCTGGTTTTGGCAATGTTTCCAAATTTGATTAGAGAAGGCAATCTAGCAAGAGCCCAAAGATTTAGCAGTATCTCTGTACTCAGGCTCACAAAACGTATTTTTACTGCAGGTTTTGATAGGCTGTCTGGAAAGATGGAAGCTTTCAAGCTTTCTTAGTATTTTTCTGACGTCTGGCCTTGAATGAGCCGTGAGCCTCAGAGATTGTGCACCCCAAACTATTACAAGATTAAAACAAACTGTTGCGATTCAGAAAGATGCAGTTCTTTCTGTAAAATAAGACAAAACAGTTTTTGTGTATGTACATACAGTGTTAAGCACTTGAACTGTGTGATCAGGCACCTATTTGCCCAGGGAGTGCTTTGTTCAGTGAGATTTCTGTGGGGAATATTGATGTGTTGTGGTGTAGCAGGAGTTCTTTGTAGAAAGCCTGTTTGATTTGTTGCAACAGTTGAGATACAGTGAAAGAGATGTTTTATGTCATGAGATGTGAGAGTGCTTTATCCTTGAGTCTGCCACAAAACTGTTGTTTATTGTCAGTCATGTCAAGAGTGACAAGCATAATTCCCAGGTAAACCACATCTATGTACTGCTGCTTTGTCTGAGAACTCCATTTAATGTACTGGGTAGTGCTTAGGGAGATGTGGAGCATTCACAGCTCTCACGTAATGGGAGCTATGCTGAGAAGGCTGTATAATAATGATTTAAAAGTGGTTAGGAGTGCATCTCGTCTTGGGCACTCCTAACAATTGAGAGATCCTGATCCAAATTTCTTTGTCTTACAGATAAGAAGTATCTTATCTGTAGAAGTATCTACATACATCACCATGTAACACCAGTACCCCGCAGGTTTTGCGTAGCTGTTTAGGTGAACTACTCATTCACTGCATGGAAACAATAACGTATGACCATGTATCTAAACATATTAGAAAGTAGACTACAACAAGGATTAATAACAAAATTACAGTTGTTACTACAGTCTCTATTTCTACAACTGATTTTTTCCTATAATTTCCCTTCTAATATCATTACTATATGTAAAGTATTAACGTGCAATATATAAAATCATGATCTTCAGAGACTTAGCTCTCTTTTTTTTTAGGTATGGTTTCATTACTTTTGAAACTCAAGAAGATGCACAGAAGATACTACAAGAGGTGAGTAATATTCCCCGTTACGGTTCCCTCTTAAATAATTTATTTCACAGTGGATGCAAATTATCTCTGGTTTTCTGACCCTCTTCTGTTGGCCTGCAAGGATTGGTAGGTCTGTTAAGGTTGGTCATTCTGTCTTCATTCAATGTAGTTGAGAAAATACTTAGAGAGAGATCTAAGATACCTCCTTATGAGGAAAAGCTGAGGGAGCTGGGCTTATATAGGTTGGAGAAGGGATGGCTCTAGGGAAACCTCAGTGTGGCCTTTCAGTGCTTGAAGGGGGCTTAAAAGCAGGAGGGGGGACTGACTTTACACGGTCTGAAGGTGATAGGACAGGGGGGAATGGTTTTAAACTAAAAGAGGGCAAATTTAGGTTAGATATTAGGAAGAGTTATTTTAATAAGAGGGTGGTGAGGTGCTGGAGCAGGTTGCCCAGAGAAGTTGTGGATGCCCCATCTCTGGAGGCATTCGAGGCCAGGTTGGATGGGGCCTTAGGCAGCCTGATCCAGTGGTTGGCAGCCCTGCCCGTAGCAGGGGATTGGAACTAAATGATCTTTAAGGTTCCCTTCAACCTAGGCCATTCTATGAAGACAAGATTTATATAGAAACGTTCTGGATCTAGGGAAGTGAGCTGCCACTTGATATTAGGGTGCTTTACTTTGACATATAGTATTTACTTTCTTACTCTCCATGTGCTCCATACATGTCTGTTCTTCTGATGCATGCTGATCACTCCTTATCCTTCACAGTTGCTTTCATTTGCTTTACTGGAAAATCCATTGTTCAGATCTTGTGGGGAGTTGGAAAAGACAACTGCTTTTATTCTGACACGTTTGATGGTCAGAGCTGTTGTAACTCTTCTCAGGAATAGATTTATTAGAAGTCTTCAACGGTGAAGTTCATTTAATGTTACATAATGGTTGCTTTTCCACTTAGCTAAGTTACCATCTCGATGTTCCCTCTAGAGCCTCCCTTGAGACAGGATTAACTGTTAGGTGGTTATTAGCTTTTCAGCTCTTAATTTAAAAGAGGTGCTCCACATTCTGGTTGGCATATGTTGGATAAATCAGCTGGTGAGGATCTATTTGCATCTGCAGAGCTGTTAGCAGACACAGGAGTGGGGGGAGAACAGAAAACAGTATCCAAGGCTTGCAGAACGTCTTCTGCCAAATATAAAACAAGTTGCAATATTGAAATAGCGAGTCTTTGTTGAACATTTACATGTTAAAATTCAAAATAAAAACTGGGACATTTCAAAAGAAATCTTGGGTATTTTCAAAACAAATATCACGTGGAACCAGAGGAGCACGCAGACAGGAAAGCTGCTTTTGGGGGTTTTTTCCCCTTCTCCTCTTGGATTTTATTGTTTTATTTCTGCAAAGTAGAAGAATACCAAGAGTACCATTGTGAACGTGGCCAGGACGTTTGCCTGCGTTGTAACTGAAAGGCTGTTCCACGTCAAGTCTTAGAGGTATCCCACTGTGTGAGACCAGTACCTTTTTGTCTGCAGGAAATGGCTTTATTTCAGACATCCTGCTATTATGTTGGATTTTTCTTGTGCATCATACAGCCTCGCTCATCTTTAGATCAGTTACAATCTAAGCCTTTTTCAGGCTATTTCAGTGGGTAGTTTCCCAGTTTCAGTAGTTCGTTTTAATGTTAGTTATATTTTTTATTTTATGCTATTGAATTTCTTCTCATTTATAAACATCCTACTGCTTGGTCATCAAGAACATCTTCAGAATTTTTTTCTTAGTATTTTTCATTCCTCAGAAGAATTACATTGCATCAAAAGAACAGACCGTGTGGAATTTCTCTCGGGGCCTCTTCCCAGTCACGTGCTACTACATCTGATACTACATCTGACGCTGCCTCTTCCCTTTTTTCTGTTTTATTTGGAAGTAATCACAGCTTCTCCTATTAATCTTCATTTTCTTGTAGCATCACACGTAGTTGTTCATGCAGTGCCATATTGAATGCTTTGGAGAAATCCACACAGATTAGATATTTCTTTTAACTGAGAAAACCGTATTTCAGAAAGCAGCCTGAATTCTGATGGCTCACAGAAATGAAATATGTTGAGAAGAGTCATCTTCTGTTGTCTGTGGTGGGATGCAGTTGGACTGAAGCTGACGATGGTGTTTTTGGGAGTTGCTCAGTTTTTAATAGGTTTAGTTGGAATATTTGCAGTAGTTCGTATTGGTTTATGAAGACCCAGATCTAAAAAAGTAGTTCAGCTTCTGTTAACTTCAAATATCCAGGTCGGACTTTGTGTTATGTACAAGTGTTCGCTTACTTCACTAAGAAGGGCTCAAATAAGGAGAATGCTTCGGTTTTTATTTGTAGCTGTTGTCCATCTTTTTTATGTGATTTCAAACTATTTCTTTATATATTCTTTAAGAAATAATTTTTTATTTCCTTACTGGAGAAATTACACCTGACACTGAAAACTTAGTGTTGTAGTAGGGGAGAGTTTAGAACTGAGTAGGAATCAGAAGACTGTGTAACTTGTTGGTACTTAGCACTCTTGTTGTAGCTGTTCTGCTATGATTTAATCTTATTAGGATATCTTTTTCGGTTTTTATTAATCATTTTATATTTTGTTAGCCTGGATATAAGGAAGGTAAGGTTTAAGGCAGCCCCAGGTCTCACATAAAATTTAAGCTCGTTATTACATCCAGTCCTTATATTCCAGTCCTTTTTATAGACTTGTTGTTCTCATCTTTAGTAAAGCAGTGTCGTCATTGTGAAAAAAATAAGTGTAATCTTTATACTTGAAATTGTCCATTTCTAAATAGGTTTATTTTTTATTCAAGTAGTAGAAACGTGACTGTGTGAGGAGGAGGGTGGAACAAACAAATCTGGCAATTATAGATATCTGCTAGTCAAGAGGCTCTATGATGAATAAGGAGTACTTGAAATAAGTAGTGATTGCTTTTATGTGTGTGGAGTCTAAGATCAGGTTAAAAAAGGAGCTGATGGGGTTCTCGTTTTATTGAGATGCATTCTAAACAAGAAGCAGTGGCTCTGTTTGTTGTTATTCTTTGTTTTAAATGCCTTGATCTGTGTAAAGAAATACTGAATACTTTTCTTAAAATTCTAGGCTAAAAAACTTAATTACAAGGATAAGAAGTTGAATATTGGTCCAGCAATAAGAAAACAGCAAACACGGATTCCTCGTATGTATATTCACTCACACTTGTATGTTCTATGTGTCTTTGCACATCTCGTGTTTAACCAAGATGTGCCTGATTGTGCATTGCATTAATGCTAGAAACAGAACACAGAGTAAATACGTACCAGTGGGGAAGTCCAGGTTTGACATGTCCAGGATTGATCTTAAGAACCTTTTTCTCCACCTTAATATATTGTTTATTCTCTTGGAATGATTATTTATCTAGGAACAAGGGGAATGGAATCTTCTCTTAGTTACGAGGCAGAACCTCAAATCTAAACACAGCCCTCGCAAATTGTTCAGCAGGTTTTCCTGATTCTCTGGGTTATTACTGGTTAGTAGCAAAAGCCATCACAACCACTGCACGTTGCTTTATTCAGTAGAAGCCATCACGAGTGGGTGTTTGCAGTCTCCACTAAATTCACGTTTCTGTGCTTTAAAATAAAGGCATGGTTGCTAAGGGTTCCTTTTCTGGCAAAGAACTATTTAAGCTGAAAACATACATGAGAGAACTATTGGTCAGCTGCCTTTGTCAGGTGACTGTTTGTTACTTTGGGCAAGTATGCTATTGAGAAGTTCTGTGGGGGTGATCTTTCCATTTTACAGGCTTCCTCCTAGAGAACGCCTGCCTTCTGCTAGGCGCTGTTTTGTTTCCGTAATGCATTGCAAAAGGTGTAAGCCACTAACTTTCGAGATAAGAACTGCCAGCTTTTTTATGTAGCCAGACATGCTGTTTTGTTATTCCTTAGTCATGTCTATAAAAATCAGAGAAGTAAAATATATTACTTGAGAAGTGCAGAAGCAAATGAAGCATGTCTTTGTACTTGAGTGTTTCTCTTACGGTACCTTTTGGAGGGGAGTGGGGGAACACGCACATTTGAACCCTTTCTGTTTGAGGACAATTCTGTGGCATTTTAGTTTCAGTTCTATAGTTTTCTTAGTTTTTGTTGTCACTTGATTAAGAAGTAGTTCATGTGTACACTACTACTGTTGCTGCAGACATACTTTCACTCGAAAGGAGATTTCTACCCCAGTATGCATAGGTATGCCTCTCTCTCCCTGTGAAGTGTGTAGAGTAGGATTTGCCCAGGAGAGTGGAAATTCTTCGTTCCTGCTAGACTGTTTCCTTGCATGGGAAATAATTGTGTGATCTTTGCTCAGCCATCATCAAGGGGTTACATGTTCGATTGTGGTGTTTTGCTGGTTTTTTGTTTGGTTGGTTTTGGTATTTTTCTCTGTTTTGTTTTTTTTGTTGTTTAGGCTGTTAGTTTGCAGTGCTTTGTTTCCCTTTTTGTCTTTGACTTGAACGTTCTCAAGTGCATCGCTTCATTCTCATGATGCTTGTGCCCAGTGTGCCTGTGATCAGACTGTGTTAGAAGATCCAGTTGGCATCTAGATACACATCCTGGGATCTGATTTCAGTTCGTCTGCTGTCACGCTCAACCCACTAACCTTAGTCATGGAGATAGTTTGATCATCTGGAGGCTTGTGAAGCCATGAAATCTAAACTCACAGGGTCACTGTAGCTCTACCTTAGCAGAATTTAAAAGATCATTCCTTTGATACTCTCATTTATTGGTCTTTTCCAGCCCAGCTAACTGAGTTGCTGTCTTCCTCTACTCTTGAGCAGAGCAATTTTCATCTCTGCTGTTACAGCAGGACCTTATCTGTGAAGAGCTTTGCCCATATTGGGATGATCAGTATTCTTACAATTAAAGCCATGCAATTCTGGTGTAAGAACAGATCGTGTTCTTGTCAAGGCAGTGAGTTTCTCTTGGTTCAGTTGAGAGCAGTTACCTGGATGGAGTGCAAGGTGCATCCATCACTTGTTCTAAGTAGGTGAGTTTTGTTTTCGTGTATCCTCCAGCGTGGTCTCAAATATAGGTTTCTGATTTAAAATAGTCACAGGTTATAGATGAAGGTGCTTATGTATCAGGAAATTCAAGTACTTGCAGTAAAGTTGTGATTGGATCTCCTAAGCTTCGGGTTAGCTCTGTCTCCTCCAAGTTCTTCTGTTCTCCCATCGCAGTGAGTTTGGGTTTGACAGAGAACCTTTTCTTTCAGTTAGTAAGATGTTAATATTTTTTTCACTAAGCGCTCTGTACTTGGCCAAGTGGGTAGGATGGCTGATCGGGGAATTCTCTTGGTTTCTTCATTTGAGACAGCAAGAATGCTTTTCTAGGTTGCTTAATGGAATGCAGGAAGTCTCTGATTTTTCTCACATCTCTTTATCTCTCCTAGGAGTCAACTTAGCATATGACCTTTCAATGGATAAAATTTCAGCTTGGTTGTAAACAAGCATCCTCAGGTTTTTCAAGGAGTCAGTCAGACTCCTAGCATCCACGAAGGCAGTTGGAATCGCAGTGGGGTCCTTTTTGGTCTCTGTTTATCATTCTGGCGATCAACGTGGCATTGTACCTGCCCATAAAATCGTGTTTCCTGATGCAGTTACCTTTGCAAGGAAGATGCAAAGGATGATGCTCTCCAGCTTCCTGATTGATTTATTTTGCATGCTAAATGTGATTTCCAAATACCCATTTTTGTTATGGAATTATTTTTCCTTTCCTTTTTTTTCCTTTGCATCGTGTGTATTTGGAACCAAAACTTGTCTCGTACATGATGTTCTTTCTACCTACCCGCAAAACGCAGACAGGAACAGGCTCCAGATGATCCCAAAAGCAGTGTCTGAGGAAGATAAGCAACCTCTACATAGGAATGGAAGTCTCTTTATTTGAACAAAGCTTACTGTCAATACCTGTTAGAGAGCTGTACAGTTGGAACTGTGCTTTGGGATTAGAACATCATAGCCCGTGTGGTAGTGTTCCCATTGCTGACACCTGGGTATCTGTTCTTTCTTTTGTCAGGAAATGTGCCATCACACAGTTTTTGTGCTTTGAGAAATCAGGTTGCATTTTATAATGAAATCCTTCTGTTGTTTTTAGTGCTTGGATCCTGTTTCAGCTAAATATGAGTATGTGGAGGTTACCAATGAAAATCTCCCACAATGTGAAGTTACCTTTGGACATTTGAAGATTTAAAAAAAATTATTTGCTGGTAATTGGAGTTGTCTGTGTTTAGTAATCGATATGCATGTTATCTTCTGTACCCCTTCCCATCTACCCCAGCATCAGCCTGTGATTCTTTGTTTGAGATGGAGTTGAGGTGGCACAAGGCACGCTCTTTCCCATGTGCTTTCCTTTTGAATGTTTTGGGTTTCTGAAGATCAGAAATGATCTTTCCTTCCTCTTAATGACTTTTGCATTGGTCAATAAATACTGTTAAGTAACTCATCTTAAAAAATGATTTCAGGTTCTAATGTAATACCAGAAGGTGGTACGATGTACTTAACAACTTCAAGTGGATATCCTTATATTTACCATAATGGAGTGGCTTATTTTCATACTCCTGAAGTTGCTTCTGTTCAGCAGCCATGGCCAGTAAGTAATTGATTTTTTTGTATATATGTTTTACTGAAGTCCAAGATGAATGCAGGGTTTCCAAGTCCCTTCTACTTCCAGTTTCTCCAGCTACACCTTATCTTTGATATTTAAATGGTTTCCTTCTTGTATTCAGATTTAAAATAAATTACTGAAGTTTATTGTTCTTCTGTGGGGGGGCTTTGCTTTGATGGGACTGAATGGACAGAATTCACTCAGAATCAATGTGGTCATTGCCCCAGAAGTTTTGTTACTGAGGATTTGTTGGTGCTTATGATCCTTGGTTGGCTTCATTTATTATTGCTCCATGAGAGAGGTGTTCCTGGCTGCAGTGGCCAATATGTTGAATCTAAAAGGAGAACTCAGTGCTAAAACAAGTAATGTTACACGCGGTCCCATCCATACTCCTTTTTTTCTTCTGTCTGTCCGAGAGTGCTGCTTATTTTAGGAAGAAGAATGCAGTAGATTAATTACTTGGCTTTAATGAGTATGGGGAATTTGACCCCTTTCTTTCATTGATGTTTTTCTGACCCTACAAAAGAAAAACAAGTTTCCAGCTAGTTCAGTTCCTGGAACTGGATCGCTGCCCCGTCAGATAAATGCTGCGGCTGGTGTAAGGAAAGGACTTGGAAAATGGAAGATAGGGGTGGGACAGTGATTGGGTAGGAATGCCTCACTGATACTTTATATTGGCTGAAATTGTTACAGGAATGTATGTGTAGTCAAGAAATAGTGGGTGAGCTTAACCAATTCCAGAAAGCACTTGTTACTAAGATAATAAGACGGGTTTTTGCTTCATCTGTAACGTAGGCCCCTTGCAAGTAGTGATCTTGAAGAGTCTTAAGTGAAAGTTAAAATAAGGTCAATCCATTTTTAAAAGGGTGGGGGACACAATTCAGCATGTGGTATTTAAGGTTGGGTCATAACAGGAGTGACAAATCATGAAATTGCTGCATTGACTTGTAACTTTTTTGTCTTTTTAAGTCACGCTCTGTTTCCAGCTCACCTATGATGGTAACGCAACCAGTTTATCAGCCTCCTACTTACCATTATCAGGTATCTGTTTGCAAATGAGTTCCAGAGCAGCAGGATTCTATCCAGGCAGCTGTGCGTTTTTGTTTGCAGCACAATCTCAGTTCTGTTTATTCTTTAAAAATAAGAAAAAATTCTGTAAAACAGATTTCGATTTTGTTGAAGACTTTTTTCTCCCTCCCCTTAGAATACAGTTTCTACCTTCCTATTTAATTACATGGAAATTGAGTAAATTGGTGTTTTCTTGGTTGCTAGAAAACTGGCTTGGTACCATTCTTAAGGATTTTTTTAAATTGTTTTAAGGCAAACTCCTGCTCAGAGCAGTACTGGTTATGGAGAGGATCTCCAAAATTGGTCCAGTTCAGTTTTATGAGTCTCCAACAAGAGAGATTCCACATCCTGTCTGGACAACCTCTTCCAGTAGATGAGCTTTCTCCTGGTGGAAGGCTTGGGGGCTTTTGTTTTGTATTTTTTTTTCTTTTCCTTGTGTCTCTTGAGAATTTTCCAAGTTCTAATATGTGTTCGTCCACTCTTGTGCTCTGAACACCTTTGAGTCTGACTTACTCATATTTATACCCTCCTAATACGTAGTTGTAGCCAGTAATAATTACATCCTGGCACCTTCATCCTTTTTAAGGCTTAGCAAGCCGTTTCAGTTGGTATCCTGATATGTCTATTCTCCAGTCCCTTAACCATCTTGGCAGCCCACTGCTGAGCTTAGGCAGTTTGTCATGTATACTTGGAAGTTAACTGTATTGGATGTCTTTTTCTTAAGTAGTCACGTTTCTCAGATGAGTCATTATTTGTTATTATGAAATGCCCAGCTGAGTGGTAGTAGACAAAGTTCTTCTTGAATTGAGGGCTTATGAAAACCATATTTGTTCCTTTTAATAAGATTTGAATGAAGATCTGGGATGTTTTTGTTTTTTGTGAGGAAGGTGCATGTCTATGTATATGTATTTAATTATGTAAGTAATTCTTTTCTCATCTCCTTGAATTTAGGCACCAACACAGTGTCTTCCAGGGCAGTGGTCTGTTTCACAGGTAAACACTGTTCATAGTTCTAGCATTTTACCCTTAGTTTCCAGCTAGCTTAAAGGGAGGGTGTGCCTAGTAAATGCTATTAAGTTTGTCTGCAAATCAAATGCAAAAATTACTAATTTCAGCACTGTTGAAATGAATAGCTATATTTCATCAGTGTACCTGCAACATTGGTAGAATAGAAGGCATAAAATACCATTTATTGAAACATAAAATGTAAAATTCTTTTAAGGAAGGCATCTTCCCTTCTTCCTATGGTAAGGTGTTTTTATTAATTTATCAAAGAGATTTTCAGAAGTGTGTACTAACTACTACATTATGCCTGATAGGAGAAATGAATATTAACTAGCTCATTACCTGATGATAATGACTGACATTTTACTAGTTTAGTAGTAGTGGAGGCTGGTAGGCATGCAAGTATGGCAAAATTAGGCCCAGGCCTTTGAAACAGGAGTAAGAACATGGTATTTTGTCAGGGAAAGACTTCACAATTTTCTGATCTGTATAGCAGAAGCTCTTAATATGGAAACCTTGTCACTGAGGGAATTCAGAACTTAAAGCTGAAAGGATGACCAGGACTGTTGAACTATTGAAATGTCTTCATAACTTCAGTAGTGGCCAGTCATGTTCTTATTATGGTCACTTCCACTGTAAGTATCAGTTGGCTGCCTGGAAATCTAAGCACCGAATTGTTAGGTTTGATGTGCATCAATTATGAGCAGTATTTGGATCCCTTTTCGGTAGCACCTGCTGCCTGCAAAGGGTAGGGTACTTACCTTGAACAGTGGGTTCAGGCAGTCCTGTGCTTAGACTCCAGGCTTAGCTCTTCCAGCATAAAAGACTGACTGACTCTTACAGAGATCTTCTCTCTTAGCGTAAAGAGAGAAAATGCAAGGTCTGATCAGATAGCTGACTAAACCAAAGATGATGTTTTTAGTGCATAACATGGGTAAACTTAAACATTCAAATTATTGTGTTATTTTAGGAGGAAAATACATATATTTTTAACACTTTGCAGGAGAATTACAACTGGTCTAATTTTACACTTGGAGGTTGGTGGCCCTGCCTGCAGCGGGGGTGTTGGAGCTCAATGATCCTTGAGGTCTCTTCCAACCTAAGCCATTCTATGGTTCTATGAACTGTGCTATGTGATTTTGACAGTGTCTGTTCTATTAAGTTTAGGATTTTTCTAACAATGTTCTTTAAGTTGTAAATGAAATATGAAAAACCTCTTTTAAAGAGGCTAAAGGACACCTTTCTTTTTTCCTGCTATCCGACTTCTCTAAGTACTCCCCATCAGCTGGTTTCTTTAGATTAGCAAAGCTGGATTTGACACTTTCATTAAAAGTTTTAGCTTTGTTTATACATAGCAAAGTGACAGTAAAACAAGATTTGCTAGGTACGGTGAAAGAATTAAATGATTTATGAAAATAATGTGTTTTATTTCAGTCTCCAACCTCTTCACCTTCGTTGTTTTATCTGCACCCATCAGAAGTTATTTATCAACCAGTAGGGATTGCCCAGGAGGGTGGTTGCGTACCTTCTCCTTTCCTTCTAGTGGAAGCTGCAGTTCCTGAGGTATTTCTATGAACAATTTTATTCTCAATCATAGCTTTTTTCTGTAGTTGAAAAACACACCAAGTTTTAGCACAGGTAGTTCAGAGCGCTTGGGTCAACTGTTCCTGTAGTATCCCCCAAACCTGCACTGCTGCTGTGCTAGTTGGTTTGAGTTGTCTTATGGTCAGAGCACCTCTTCCATTTTCTAGGAGGATGCTTTAGTTCTGGAGTACCTTAGAGGGTCACAGGGTATCTGACAGACCGCAGTATGAAGGATGGTCAAACCATTTTATTTGAAAAGAAAAAATAGGAGTTCTCACAATGCTGAATTGATCTACTCAAACAATACCAATTTTGTTACATACTTTTTCCATGTAAGTACAGGCCAGTTCCTGAATATTCTGGAGACTGGGGTGAATTAAGAGAAGATGAGCGACCTCAGTTTTTTCTGCTCTTCCTTGCTATGCTTTTTTCTATATCAACAGCTGTTCTAATTTCAAGAGATTGTTTACATACAATAAGGCTATTTATGATTGGGTTTGAAAAATGACAGTAATTGGCTACAGAAAGTTTTTTAACAAATGGAAAATGTGTTACAAATAATTGTTATTCTCCTGCTTTCTTAATTCACTTCTCCTTAACAGAGATATCAGAATAAATGGTAAATTAGGGCAGTAATCAAGTATCTTTAAAGAAAAGATGAAGAGAATTTATTGCTACAAGAGAAAAGTACCAAAACTGATAAACTCATACATGTTTGGTGAGAAATCCTGGCGCATGTAATTTCCCTTCAAAATTCCTTGTGAATAAAACAAGGCTTTGGTTGTTGAGGTTTTTCTCCCTTTATAGAATGCATAAATGTCAGTGTTAAGCGTATAATCATGAATCCCACTGTCGTCGTTTTACCTCTTGGATTTCATAAATCAGATTGTTATTAATTTATACTGAGAGAAATTTAGAGTATTTGAACAGTAAGCAGAAGAACATGAAATTAGTTAAGGAGTATTTAGATGTATTGTGCTCTTAGTTGACAGGTGTATCATTTGCTAATTTTAAAAGAAGCATTATGTGGAAATGCAGAAGACAACATAAAATTCCAAGAGGCTGTTGTGTTACTTAAGTGTAAATAGTCTGAAACATAATTCCCAACATTATTACACTTACAATTTGCTAACCTACACGGTTAAACTCGGTTCCAGTTAGAGCTGAGTGAAATGGATTTGTACTGCAGAAGTGCTTTCTGGCACTTACCTAAATAAAGTAGCTTAGAGATGAAGACCTGACAGTGATCTAAATTATTTTTACGAAACTTTGATACATTGAGGAAGACTGAAGTTTAAATATTGAGTTTTCAGTTTCTAAACAGTTGTTTATGGTTTGCATGTTTATGTTAGACCACAGTTTGAAGTCTTAAGGGATCTAAATCAGTGTGGAAGTTTTGCAAAAACAAAAATAAAACAAGTACACTTTTCTGCTCACTTCTGTTTTTTCTCTTCTTTATACCAGCCATTTTCTGATCATGGAGTTCAAGCACCCCCTCACCAGCCTTTTGCCCAGAATGCTATAGCCATGCCTGCACCTGTGAGTCAAACTAAGCAAGTTAAAGTAAGCATGGTAGTCTTACTGAAGGGGGTCAGGAAGAGGGGAAAGGATGAAAGGCTTTTATTAATGAGTTAATAATTAAGGAAAATGGTAATGCTTCAGGGAAGTAGATTTTTTTTTCCTTCACTTGAGGCTTTCTTACAGAGAGAGCACAGAGATGACTCATTTTTTCCAAACTGCTTGTGGAAATTAAAAAAAACCTAGTTATTGTGATACTTGAATTAGAGAACTGCAAATGAAGGTATGTTTTGAGAGAAAATCATGGTTACGCATTCTTGTCTTTGTCTCTTTATCTTGAGAAACTGAAGTCATTGCTTACAGCCTTAGGCGAGCACCTCGTGTTATGGCAAGGTGGAGTTTCAGAACAGGATGAAAAACTGTCTGGGTTGATCACCTGCAGGTGTCTTCTCTGTGCAGTTCTGGTTCTGAATGGGCGTTCTAAAACGTGTGATTTTTCTGTATCACCTGATGCAAGATTTTGTTTGAGTGCATGTTTGAGAACCTTTTGCCTAAATTATGTAGGTTGCTCTGAAAGTAATGCCTCCTACTTAATTCCATGGAAGCTGCAACAGATACAAGGACCACAGTGCTAGTATTCGATAGAGCAGATTTTTAGCTACTAAGCACTATTTTTCAACGTAGTCACTATCTTGCTACAGCACATACAGAAAAGGCTGAGATGCTCACAGAGTTCTTTGTGTTAGTCTTCACTGGCAGGCGCACTTCTCATTTGTCTCACCGTGCATCCTTGAACCTGTAAGTAGAGGCTGGGGTAGCAAAATCCCTCCCACTGTCAAGAGAAGAGCAAGTCTGAGACCGCTTCATGAGACTAAATGTGTATTAGTCTATGGGGCCAAATGAAATGCATCCCAGAGTCCTGAAGGACCTGGCTGGTGTGACTGCCTAGCTGCTCTCTGTCATGTTTAAAAAATCATGACGGTCAGGTGAAGTCCCAGGTGACTGGAAAAAGGGAAACACTACTCCCATTTTTAAGAAAGGGAGAAAGGAAGACAGGGAGGATCTCTGAGACAGCCATTACAGTTTGACCAAGGGCAGATTGTGGCTCACCAAAGCCTTCTACGATGGAGTGACAGCACTGGTGGACAAAGAAATGGCAACTGGTGTTGTCTACCCAGACTTCTGCAAGGCCTTTGACATGGTCCCACACAACATCTTTATCTATAAATGGAGGAGAGATGTGTTAGAGTGGACTATTTAGTGGATAAGAAATGGTTGGAAGGTCACAGCAAGTGTTGTGGTCAATGGCTCTATGTCCAGGTGGGGGTCAGTTGAGTGGTGTCCCCTAGGGTTCCATCTTGACATAGATGATGGAATCAGGTGCACCCTCAGCAAGTTGGCAGAAAGCACCAAGCTGAGTGAGTGGTATAGTTCAGCAGAAGGAAGAGATGCCATCCAGGGGGACCTGAATGAGCCTGAAAAGTGTGTCCATGTAAACCTAATGAGGTTAAACAAGGCCAAGTGTATTGTGTTGGACTTGAGGTCAGGGCAATCCCAGTTATGAATATAGACTGGGAGAACTCCTTAGGAGTAGTGTTGTCAAAAAGGACTTGGGGGTCCTGGTAGATTAAACACTTAACATGAGCCAGCAGTGTGTGCTTGTGACCCAGAAAACCAACCACATCCTGGCCTGCATCAAAAGAGAGGAGGCCACCAGGGTGAGGGAGATGATTGTCCCCCTGTGCTTACGAGGCTCCAAAGTACTGCATCCAGGTCTGGTGCCTCGAGCACAAGAAAGATATGGAGCTTTTGTGGTGGGCCACAAAGATGATCAGAGGGCTAGAGCACTTCTTTTGTCAAGACAGGTTGGGGGAGCTGGACTTGTTGAGCCTCGTTAAGAGAAGGCTCAGGGGAGACTTCATTGCAGCTTTCCAGAAGTTGAAGGGAGCTTATAAACAGAAAGGAAATCAGTTTTTTCCAGGAGTAGGTAGAACATAGGAGAATGACTTTTAAACTAAAAGAAGGGGGATTTAGATTAGATGCGAGAGTGAAATTTTCCACTGAGAGAGGAATGAGGTGCTGGAACAGACTGCTGAGGGAAGTTGTGGATGCCTCTTCCCTGGAGATGTTCAAGACCAGGTTGGATAAGATCCTGGCCAACGTGATCTAGTACCTGATTTAGCAGTTGACAACCCTGCCTGTGGCAGGAAACTAGCTGGAACTAAATAATCATCATGGTCCCTCCCAACCCAACCTATTCTGTAGTTCTATGACCATTAGGTATCCTTTTTTTCTAGTGATGGACAAGAGCCTGTGTGTCACACACACAAAAATTCTGCACCAGCAGAGGTGACTAGCTGTTACCACTGCTGAAATGCACTACTTACCCCGCACTGTGCTCCCATCCACTATTTGGTCTCCTTAAATGTTCAGCAAGCATCGATGAATGTTGGTGCCATTTTTTTTCCAAGTGGAGGAATTCATTGACGCACCTTTGCTTCATATACTCTTCTATGTCAAGTGCCGTTTTGTCGGACTGCCCCTTTTCTGTCATCTGTCACACAGCAACAAAATGTAACGGAATATTGGTGGGAAGGTCCAGCCCCTAGTGCCAGACCACCAACATCTGCCTCTGATGTTGTGGGCCAGCATAATAAAATAGAAGGCATTACTTTTGGAGCAGTCCTTGTACTAAGGATGTTAACCAAAGTTGTGAAATTGAATCTAGCCTGGATCTCGCATCATAAGAAGGGATTAAGTGTCTTAGTAGGTTTACTTGATATGACAGTACTTGTTAAGTAAATATACTTGCTCAGCTACAATTAGCAATGAGTAGGGAGTATTCCAAAGCTCCCACCTATATTGTTTTAGATTTCTCTTGAGAAGGATCTTTTTCCAAACTATTGTGTAACAGTATCTACTAAAATAGCCAGTAGAGGGGGCTGTAACATTAAGCGTTGTCTGGAAATGAAATGGAATTACTCCAACTAAAAAAAGAAAATACAAGCTGAATATGACCTCAGGAGTAGTAAATATACTTACATACTTAGGGAAAGTTGGCATAACACAGTGACCATAATATCCAGTTTACATTCCATTTTCTCAGCATATTAAGACACTAAAACAAAGAAAAAATTGATAACAGTACTCTTGGAATCAAAAACAAATGCATCCTTACTGTGTCAAACACAAAAGGAAGCTTTTTCCTTGAAACTTGACTTATTGTTTCTCTTACCGCTAAGGAAAAGGTAGTGTGAAGTAAACTGCAAGATGCATCTGTAACATGAGATAGCTCTTCCTCTTGTACAGTAACCAGCACAGTACCAAGGCTTCTCCTTACAGCAAAGTAGTTTACTTGGCAATAGGTGATAATGTTAATTGACTATAGGGTATGTCTGTGCATGGTAAAGCCGAGTTTGAGCAGTTACTGTGGCATAGGAAATGAGCTCGTACTCACTTATCTTGTGATGCAGTGTTATATATGTCTTTTGTCACAGCTTTAGCAGTAATTTCACTCACAGCTAAAGCTGGTGTAACCCAGGAACTCAGTGTTTTTTCCATATCACCCATTTCCTGTGCTGGTACAAGTTTTTGTGTGGCAGTGTGTTAAAACAGGTCAGGGAACTGATGTTATTAAAGATGATTCTTCATTCCCACTACACAGAAAGCACTAGCTTAAACTTGTGTTAATTCCTCAGACCAGTTTGTCAAGCAATTGCACAAGCTCTCATACTTACACTGGAAGTTTGGGATATGGTGGAGCAAGTAGGACTTGTGTTAGCAGTGCAGACTGAAGCTTGATTAAGCTTGGAGCTGCTAATCCTGTCCATTTCTTCATTGTATTTGTTGCTTATTCTTAGCTGTTTTCTCAGAATTCTTCCATTAGAGGCTATAACTGAAACTAAGTTCTGTTCAGGTTTCAAACGGATTCACAAATAGATTCAGAACCCTATAATGACGGGCAGAATTGTGATGATTTTATTCGTTACAGGATAATGTCAAACAATTTCTGGCAGTTTTTAATGTCTTGTTTGGTTTTTAGCTACATTTAGTAGCTAATAGTTCTGGAACACAATTCTCCATTCGCCTTAACTTTTCACATAGTTTTGAATGTATTCTATGCATGTATCAGCTGGTGTTGTCAGTCTCTATGGCTGGACACTCAACAGAGATCGGAAGTAAAAGAGCAAATGTTGAGGGCGGGCTGGTGTGTATTAAACAAGTGGTTGTGTCGTTAGCACCTGCTTCACAGCTGCAGAAAAAATACTGCCTGCTGACTGCATTCTTGCTAAAATATACCAACAAATGTGCCTTTGCTGCTTGAAAAATGACAAGTAGCGGCCTTGTAAGAGGTAGCACATTGTAAAATATGGGCACTGTATTGAAAGTGATTTGTTGTCTTCAGTGTGTTAGGAATTCTGTTAGGATTAAACATATGCTTTAATATATTCCTGCTAGGAGCTGTAGATCACGTGGTGAGAGTGGCTAACAGCCGCGATCTGGATACTTTTGGCACTTGTAAACCTGAGTACTTTCAAATGTGGCTCAAGAGAGAGCATGCACCACAGTCATGTTTCAATAAGCCACAAAGGTGAACGGCCAAAACGTATGAAATATTTACCCAGGAAGAAAATCATGCACTTCCCAGCCGGTGTTTCCGTTGCTGTTGTGAATGTATAAGAGCTCTGTTCATTCATCTTTTAAAGCGTTTATTTAACAGTTAACAAAGCTTCAGCTCTGGCAGTACTCCAATTTGTTCTTCATTTTCTCTATTGTGAGAAATCATATTTACTTAGTATTTTCCTAATGTTACTTTTTTGGTACCAAATTTGCAATGGTCTTAAAACTGGAAGCAAACCTTGCCCGTGCCCAGTAAGTTGTTTTTTCACTAGTACATGTGGTGTAATTAAGGTAGAGTAAAGCTTTTGTTTGAAGTTACGTAAGCCTCAGAAGCATGGATAATACACAGTTGTCCTTATGCACAATTAACGAAAGGTTTGTCACTAACTGTAGCATGATCTGTTGCTCCTTACAGGGATAGGTTGAACTCCACCAAAACCACATTCGTTGATTTTATATTAACATAGCAAGTTGCAGATGGCATGCTTTGTCTCACGTTATTTCCTGCTGTTCTTTTAACGAGCTAGTATTTTTTTAATAGGTTGTTCTCATTCTAGTTTAGTGGCTCATTTTGCTTTTTCTTCTCTTTACAGACAGTGTGGAGCATTCACTATTAAGCACTTTGGGCAGCTTTAGTGTACCTCTTCTGATTTTCTTGTCCAGTCCTTCCAGTGCGGCTGAGATCATCAACATACCAGCTAGCAGCTGCCTGTTGAGAAGCTTAGGGTCAGTTGTTTCATTGTAATATTAGATATTTACAAATTGCTAAACAATAAAACATGCTAAGGGAGAATTTAACATAATCTGCTGTACTACTTAACTGCTTTCTGCATATTTGTAATTTTTCTGATATTTATGTAAAGCAGACATAATGTAATTCATGTAATTAATTCCTGAGGTAGTTCTGTGTATATTCATTCCATAGTTATTTTTTCTTGTTCAACTTTCTAAGTTCAGTGCATATGTGGATGAATTTCCTTCAACAAGGGCAGCTCTTAGCTCCTCAGTGTATGATTTTTGTTCGTGAAGCTGTTTAAGTTTCCATTATTAGCAGCATAATTTCTTCCCTCCCTCTTTTTAGTTTGTGATATACGGTGATTTGTATTCATGGAGTTTTACTCTGTGGCAAGTGCTCAACCATATTTCTTACTGTGAAAAAGGTGCTGCTTTGAGTTGTTTACTTCTCTTCAAAATTGGAGTAATTCAATAAGATGAAGTTAGGGAAAGATACACGTTTTACACATGTTTAAGTAAGTAATTTCATTATGCGATAGCCTTTTAACAGCCCTGCAGTACATAGCAGGGGCTTGGTATGTGGTTAGAATGTGACTTTTTGTCTGCTTGTGTGTCTGTAAAACTTGTCCTCAGATATGGCTTTTCAAAAGTCCCATCAGTGTGAAATTAATTCTTCACCATCCCATTGGGACCAGGCAGTACAGAACAGAAAACATTTTGTGTCACCCGTATCTTTATAGTATAGAGTCAAAACTAAAGAAAGAGTAAGAAAAATATTTTGGAACTGAAGTTCTGCTGACATAAGGAAGATTAAAGTGGGTTCTAGATGAAGGCTGGTACTAGACAGCCTGAGAGCCTAGAAATTTGGGAAGGAAATCCACAAGGTGGTTTGGATTGAGTAGATGGTAATAAACTGAAATCTTGAGGTTAAGGTGGATTGAATATCCTAATAGGAATGTAAGAACTGCAGTATTAGCTGATAGCGTTAGGAAACTGGCAGAGCTAGAAGGGAGAGGAAGATATTAATAGTTAAATAACAAAAGAAAGATAAAAAGATATGCTGCAGAGAGCTAAGTTGAGGTGCTCAGGTATCAGATTATATGTTTAAAAAAACATCTAAAATAAACTAAAACAGTTCTTAGGAATACCTAGTGCTAAGCTGAGTTTTGAGCTTTTATAGAGAATATGTCTATAGAATCTGTTAAATGGTTTTGCATGATAACATTATAAAAATACTTCAATAAGGCTCAACAGTCAGTGAGCAAAACATCTTTTAAGTAAGTTAAATCTGAACTCATTTAAAGTCAGTGTTCTTATAAACAAATGAAGGTTCCTTCTGCCACTGTCAGCTTTGCCTGTGTGCTTAAATGGAAGTCTGTCTTTCCTTTTTGAACCACATCTGTCTTGCTGAGGCAATATCAAAAGGAACGGTGATTTTTTTGGTGGAGCATTATTAATGTAATAATTCAGACACAGCTCGAACTAGAGGAAACAACACTGCATTTTTCCTCTCTCTTTAGGAATCAAGGTTGCATTCTGTGAGAAGAAATTTTTCACATCCATCATCTCTGTGAGTCTGAAACCTTGGTATACATGAAGTCCCCATTTTCATCCTAGAAAAGATTACAGACTGGAAGATGAAATTCTTACACCACCTTCAACTACAGATTCTGTAAAATAGATTTGTAGCCATCCCGTTTGCTCATGTTCCTATCACGTGGAGGAAGTGTCGTTCCTGACTTGTCACGTTTGCCTGGATGTGCCTAAAGGAAAATGCCCATTGGCTTTTGTAAAGGAAGAAAATTTGGTTTTGCAGTTTGGACAGGGAAACACCTAAAAGTGTGGTTTTATCCTGTACAGCCTTTCTTAATAAAAACACTTTCACTGGTCAAAATTGTAATTTCTAGTATACAGCCTACTATTTAGATGTGGATTACTTACATAGATTTAATAAAATATGCCATTTTTCAAGGGAAAAGTTACTTTTCGTTTCTGGAGTAGATAGATTTAAAAGGTGTGTTAGTAAAGGTGGAAAGGCCATCTTCCCCACGTACTAACAGCATTTACCTGCTATGGATTAAAATCTGGTTATTTAAATCTGTATTGCAATAGCTTTTATTTATTTCTGGTTTTTTTTCAGTCAGAATTCTCTGCTTTTATTGTATATCTTGCATGCCATTTTAGTGCTGGAGGGTAATAACTTCTGCAGATTTGGACCACTAGTTTAATAATTGCTTATTTTCATAGGAGGGTGCCATTTTTCTTTTATACAGAAAGCAACATATTTGGGTTTCTGCTGTGTTTTAAGCTAAAGAAAAAGACAAGAATTGACTTCATTCTGTGACAAGGCCGTTTAAAAACTTCCCCTTACTGCTTCTAATTTTTCTGTTGTCTGAGCAAGGCTTAGGAGCTCGTTGGCAGTGTCATGAGTGGAGATGAAATTCTCTCTCTCCTCCGCTGCAGAAAGTGACTTCATCCTTGCTTCTCCCCTCACCCCCCTTGAATACCTTTTATATTTTGTAAAACTTGCATTCTTCAAAGATACAGCCTCGCTGTACTTCATAGGGAAAAGAACCTATAATGACTTCATTTATGTATAATATCCTGGAGCTTTTAATTTATCTTCATTGTGGGTGGTTTTTTGTTTGTTTCTTTTGTTTCTTAAGCACTCAGGGATCCTACACAGCGGGCATTATTGTCAGCCACTAAACTGTGTGTAATGTGTAGATACCTTAACCGTGATTCTAATAGTCAGTAGCATCTCTTTGTGTTGTGCAGGAAAAAAGGAGTCAGCTGCTGTTCTTACACTGGTTTGGAATTACATGAAAGGAGATGCCACATATTGTTATTTTATTTACTGTCTTGGTTGCACGTTTGCTTAAGGTGTTTTCTTTGTTTTGCTAGGTGGAAAGAAATCTGGGCAATGTGATTTCAACTTTTTGTTCATTTGTTATTAAAGAAGTGTTACTGTAGAAATTGGGAGGTTGTTGTGCCCACCAAGTGTCAGATACTTGCAACTTTTTGCATGTTTTTGAGAGGGAAAATAGTTGCTGTAGTTTGTGGTGTCTCTGAGCCAATCTGTGCCACAAAAACGTCTATCCAGCTGCCTTCTATTTGATAAAGATTTTAGAATTAGATTAGATTTTAGAATTCATCAGTATAAAAATTACAGAAATGTTGGTGCATCCTAACAACAATTCATTTCTGTGGAAGAATGTTTATATAGTTTGTTATTTTTGTAAATGCTGGCGTGTCTCTGAAGGTGTCAAAGGAAGGTTCTGTGTTCTGTTAGAGCCTTATGTGTTCTGTCATGAAACAAGAACTCATTTGACTCAAGGCTCAGAAAATTTAGTCCAAAATCCTTATTTTTGACATTTGCAGTTTCAGTTTAAAAATAGGACTTATCTGTTTCTAAAATGGCTTAGAGATGGAAGAGGTCAAGTTCACACAAGTGCTGTGCTGGGGAAGTCTTCTGAACTAATTGCTTGAAAATGTACGACTGTAGTGCAGTCATTTGTTCATCTATCAGATGAAGTGGCATCTAATGCAGATATTCACAAAATGTCATTTATTTCCATTTATTGGGACAGATGATAGATTACTGATAAATGAGTTGATCTCCTGGCCTTCGTTTCAAAGAACATTCACTTCATTTTAACTTGCGCATGAACTTGATCATTTGGAAATATGTTCAGCATTGGGCACGGGACTATTCCCAGGTGTTCTTTTACAGGCTCTCTAACTTCAGTCTGGAGGTACAAATAAAGGTTATATCACCATTGCTTAACAATGTTTAGATTGGATCTGAGACCTCTAGAGAAAAAAAAAAAAGATGAACCACTAATTTTTGGCCTTCCTCCAGGAGCTGCCAGTAACTGTTGAAATATTGAGGGCTTTCCAATGATACTGTAACTTAACTTTCCTTAAAATGTCTGCCAACAATGATGGCGTAATACCAATTAGTAGGAAGTGAACTTCTAGGCTTCCTGTAGTTGAATCCTTCCTTAGACACAACGGAGGCACAATAACCAGCTTTTGTAGTTCGTACACGAATACGTTGGCGAGATGGACTAAGAATGAGCTGTATAATTTTTTCTCACGAGTGCCTAAAATTGCATTACTCTGACGTCACAGCTTTCAGCATTTTTTATGTCTTCAACTTTATTACTTCCCTACCATTTGAAGTTTTCATAATATGGAGATTCCTTACTGAAGTCATCCAGTTAAGTGCAGATACTGGGGTCCTGATTTGGGGTTTGGAGAAGAGCAACGCTTCCTTTGGGCTTCTGCTGTAAGGCCTTACATGTGTGAAGAGGGATTGGAGCAGATTAGGACTGTGTTCCCTGGATGCTCGCTAGCCAAGGGCGAGTCTTTGTGCACTACTTGTCACACACTAGCAAACAGAATTAACGCCCTGATTCTTAGTCCCTGAGAGTTTAGTGACCCTGCTGCTATTGTTTCCTAATGAGTTAGCTTTCACAGTATTTCTAGCAAGTGTTGTTTGTTTAATGTTACATATCCACAGAAAAATGCTAGTTCTGACATTGTGCTAAGTGACGCTGTCTAACAACCCCTAGATTTACAGAAGAGCTACAAAAGTTATCACTCTCCTGTATTTTTATGTATTTGATCAGGGATTCTTTTATGCTTTAAGTAGAATTTTCTAGTTCCTTAATGTTTTGGGTTCCTGTTGCTTCTGATCCCGAGTACTGGAAGTCTGTTCATCATCCCTGTAAGCTGTTTAGTTTTTTCATACTTAACTTGGAATATTTCTATTCTGATATTCATTTCTGAAAATAGTTAATGAGAAACTGCATTCCAGTAGCAACTGAACAAAACCTGACAGAACACATGGCTTTCTAAAAATGTTTTCCTGTTCTTAGCAGGTTTTAAATGTAAGAAGTTGTATGGTTGTGAAATAGTTGGAAGTTTTTGTGTGTAAAAATAACAGTAAAATAGGTTTGTGGCTTTGTAATGTTGAACAGCTACAATAGTTTAAATACACCTGGTGTACAATTTCCTTCACTTCTGTTTCCTTTTTAAAAGATGCACACTGTGCATCATTATATTAAAGACGAAAAATGTAATGCCAGTGTCTTGGTACACTTGTACAACGTTATACAGTTTTAGTGTAGAAAATGTGAATGGAAATACAGAAAGCAGAACAGTAATATGTGGTTCTTATTTGAGCAATGTTTAATACTGCTGCTGAGATGTAATGGGGAAGTGTATGTCTTACCAGACCACCTTAGAGCCACAAATAATTAGAAAATACTGAAACTAATTTTGGGGGCCTCACGTGGTCATTTTATGTCTCTGGTCACCAATGGATCCGTAGCCTACATAAGTGTGTACATTAAAAATATATATATTTAATTGTTTTTTAATCAGATAATTAAACACATTCTAAAATGTGTGGTTTTATATAATCACAGTTGTTACATTCGATGCTGTATTGCAGGTACAGAACATCTATTTAATGCAGCCTTAAGTGAGATGTGCAAAGATAAAAATGTGTAATACATGTGTAGGTCTCAGAGAATTGTTTGCAGCTTTACAAATCCAAAGCTCTTTCTGTGTGTGATATAGCAGTTAAAAATATAATAAATAGTGGTTTTTAACTTTTCATAAAGTTCTGGTTTGGTAACTGGGAGTTTAATGCATATACGTTGGTCCCTATCAACTGTTTTAATTGTAACTTTTGTTTATTGTAGCACAGATGAGTAATTTAAACAGTTTTAGAAAAATGTTAAGAATGGATTTGATGAGCTGTTGTCATTAAACTGTGCTTCTGCAGTCATTAAAATTAAACCATTGTTGTCATTTATCTGATTAAACGTTTCAGAGTATGAAGGTAAATATGAATCCAGAAGAGCTGCTGTTCTACTCTGATATGTGTGACAAGGCTGCTGGTCCTGTTGTGTTTTCAGAATTATTCCTGCAAAGGAAGAAGAAAGGAGTTGCGTTGAAAGGGGGGAGGAGGGTGGCCAAGGAGACTTCAGAATGATTGCTACATAAGATTTTGATGTAAATCATAGGCAAAACACTTCAAATCACAGAAAAAGGGCTACTGAATGTCAGTGCTTTGTTTTAGGTACAGTTCTTGAAGTTGGGAATGTGATTTTTTTTTTTTTTTAACTTTTTTTTCCTTTTTTTCCTCTATTGTCCTTCTGCTCTTTCCCAAGCAAAACCTTGACTTTTTTTCTGGAGTCATAAAGCAAGGGAAGTAAGCCTGAAGAGAAATACACAGAGGAGCTGTGAAGTGCATTATTTTTTCATTTCTGTAAGTGTTCAGTTAGCCTCAGGTGATGGGAAAATTTGAATGATTTAGTTCTGGTTTGCAGTTCATCCTCCTGAATCTTGCTGATGTTTCTGTCATCTGTTAAGAGTTGTGTCAGAGATGGCTCCTGTATAGCAGATGATAATGCTCATATGTCTTAGTGTTGCTGTTATATACGTGTAGCTCACCTTTGTAAGCTGCAGACACGGGGAATTATAGCTACAATTTGAAGTTGGTTTGGTGCAAATCTTATTTAACTTAGTCAAATTAAGAATTAACTGTTTCTTTTCTTGCTAGTTTTCCTGGTGAAATCTTTATGAATGGCAATGATTTATTCTGTAGGGAGTTGGTACAGTTTTAAGGTACTTATATTTCTGAAGATTGCAACTCCAACCTGCAGAATAGAAGTGGATCTCCAAGGACTGTGCAGCTGAATTTGTTCCAGGTAAGCTGATCAGTTCTAATGTTTGAGTGAATGATGTTATCACACGGTGCGGTTAGATGGTGATGGTTCTGTCCTAGTTGTGACCAGACAGGCTAAAAAGTTGTTCTTTCAGTATTGGCCAGTTCTAAATCATGTGGTTGGGAAGGAGTTATTTCCCATGATTGCAATACCGCTTGCAAATTATATCAGCCTTCGTCCATCTTTGTAGCATTTTCCCATTTCATCAGAATGAAAGCAATTACAGGATCCTGAGAGCCTGCCACAGAAGTGTAGTTGCTTCGAATTAACGGGTCTATCATTTGCTTGTGCTGCCTGTCTTTGCCCTTTGAAAAGCCTAAAAACAATACTGAGTTTGGATGACTGAGTCTTGTGCTTTTTTTTTTGTGGGACTTGCTGTGAATCAGGGTGCAGTGAGGGTTCTCTTCTTCTCTAGTGCCGCTTCCCGGAGACTTTGCTTTTTGGGTCACTGGAAGTGGGCAGGTTTGTTGCAATACCTTGTTGCAAAGTGAATATTAGCAGCAAAACAGTTCCTGAAGCTCCTCTCATAGCCAGGAATCACAAGAATGTGTTTCTCTCCCATCACATCTAAGTGTCTTGATGCAGTTTTGAACTTCTGTGGTGAGTGATGTTGGGTGTTTTTCCTGTTTTTCTTTATTCTGACATTTTTCCATTTCATTGGTTCAGTCTAACAACTTTTGAATCACGTCTGTAATGGTAGCTGTTGGCTGACTTCCAGTGTAGAAACTTGTAACTAGCTGCCTAAGCTGGTGTTACCTGAAGTAAAGAACATCATTTTTATACGTCACAGTGTATCTGCATTGGTGTCCAGAGAGTTTGTTGATACTGTGAAAAACTGTGTCTTGGAGAGAGAGTTGGGGTGTAGTTTGAGCCTTGCTGCAAAGAGCTCAAGTGGCTGAGTACTGGCCTCATTAAAGGCAAAGATAGCTTTAGTTAAAATAAAAACCAGGTGTCAGCGGGACTCTTGCTGCAGAAAGCTTTTTAGTTGTTGCTGTTTCAGTTGTTGCCATGTCTTTGTACAAGAGGTTACAAGATCCTTGTGGAATCGGACAGCAGGATTCTCCAGGTTGAGTGGACCATTACATGTCTGTTTTGGATAGCAACAGGTCATGGATTACCTTTTCTGGGGGAAAAAGGAAAAGCTTGGAAGCAATTCTTGAGTAAACAGACATGCAGGAAGCTGAAGAGCTCCATTGCTTAGTTGGTATATTTTAGTAGGTTTTAATCAGAAGGTAAGGCAAGGTTGGTTTCAGCGCCTGGGGATTTGCTTTAAAGGCTGTGAGACTGAACTAGTGATACAGTATAGATTCCACACTCTGACTATTAAGTTATTCCAGAATTAAGTAAATCTGGACTACAGCGTAGATTTCAAAGCCAGTGTAGTCTGCCACCACATTGCTCCTGGTAAGCTACTCAAATTATAATGTTAAAAATAAAGTTACATCACTTGGTTTACACTAGAGCAGGAAGAAAACAAAAAATGGTGTCTAAATCACTTTGCTCATAGGAAAGGTGAGCCATTTTGATAAGATCATTTTTCTTCATGGAGAATTATTTAAAAGCTTTTAAAATGGAACTTCATGGTTCCTTTAATCCAAAATGGCGTAATGAATCTCTGGCTTGGTCTGAATTTTTCTACGTGTAGTCTAAAAATAAAACATGGAAAATCTTATCCTGCCAATCCCTGCAGTACCAGAGCCCTGAAAAATCACTCACCGTTCCTTTTTTCTCCGCATGCTATTGTGGTCTGCATCAGGTGTAATACAACTACAAGTGATTGCAGTAGTTAATGTAAGAGTAATGAGGGCTTCTATTAGGAGACGGTTGGTATTTTTTTCCTGCTTTTTTTCTTATTTTGTTTGTTTTTTTAATTAAACGTATTCTGAGCCTTTGAAATTACTGTACGTTTTCAGGACTTGGAGCAGTGCTGAACACACACAGTTGTTCAGCTGACGTCAGCCTGACAGAGGAGAGGAGGACTTCAGTTGTTCAATACCCACGAAAAATGGGGCAGGTGGTCTTGTAATTATGTTCAGATTAGCTTGAAAAGGTCTTTCTGACCCGAAGTGAATGTGTTACTTTTCAGTGTTTCTCAAAACCGATGGTATAAGTTCGTCTTAGTGATGTTTATGCTTTATCATAATCATATTTTCATGATTTTCTTGACATGAGGCTTCTTTACAGCATTTTTGCATTATTACCTTTTATTACGTTATGTTCATGTTTTTCTCCCTCTGGAAGAAAGTTTCTGTGAAAAGGAAGTAGGAACCAAACTTGGAAATCTAAAATAAAGACTAAACCGCTTTTCATTTACTTTTCTGCCCTTTGAGATGCCAGAAGCAATTTCCTCTTGAAGCTGACTTCCTTTCTGGAAATGATTTTCATCTCCAACCATGTTGAGGCTCTTTTCTCATTCTTTCATTCTGACTAACTTGCTTTTTTTCCTCTGACTTGCTACTGCGTTTGGGTACTACTTCTGGAGGTAAGTAATCGCATGCATACAAGTTTCTCTAACTTTCTTTTTCAGTTCTTCACTTCCCACCCCCCCCACCCGCCGCCCCTCCTTCTTACTCAGTCGGTCTAGAAGGACAAACAAAGCACTATTGGTGTCCTCTGCGAGAGAGCACTGATAGGGGGCTGGCTGTAAATTGACGTGGCATGGAAAATCTGCTAGCTTGTAGCAGCTCTAACGTTGCTGCAAAATCAAGCCTACTCGAACCAAGTCTGTGGCTTGAAATCATTACGGATTTGCTGTTTTTATATAAAAAATGAATGGGAAGTACCTTCACTTTTTGTTTTGGGAGACAGACTTTTTCTGTATTTGGATTTACGGCTAATAGAAAACAAAATCAAAGGGAATCACTTGGTTACTTGTTTTTTGTTTTGGTGGGTTTTTTTTTTTGGTGTTTTTTTGTTTGTTTTAATGAGAGCAGCAGATCTTGTTGCTCCCCCCTCCTTCTCCTGAGATTTAATCACTTGCAGATCTTACCATGGGGTGCGGACTGAGAAAGCTGGAAGACCCAGATGATAGCAGCCCTGGAAAAATTTTTTCTACATTGAAGAGACCACAAGTTGAAACAAAGACCGATTCTGCGTATGAATATGTATTGCTGGATTTTACTTTAGAAGGTAATTTTTACGTTACAACTTTGCTATTCTGAGAAAGTAGGGAATAGAATTTAACTTTGTTCTGTTGTGTCTGAGTTGTAGTAAATCTGGTATTTTAATCAAAGCCAGCCAAAATGTAAGACTTTTATTTTGAAACACAAATCGTGACGAAGGTCTTCACTTAGATAAAATTACAATGGAAACTACCAAAGTATTTTTAACAACCAAACCATCCGAGTTACACAACTGTCCTTGTTGGGAAGCTGGCTTAAAACTGCTAGAGATTTTCCTAGTTTCCTGTGAGTCAGACACTGCCATCCTTACTCACTTTGAGTAATGTTGTCTGAATTTAGTGTGACTGTTCAGAAAATACGCCGTGCCTCAGCAAGGGGAACAGGATACCTTAACTGAGGAAACATTGTCTTAAGATGCATTCAAATTTGGAAAACAGGCTGTCCTTGGCCTTGTTACTTTGTGCAGGATTAAGTCTATCCCTTAGTTGTATACAGGGAATAGTTTTCTCTGAGGTACATCCCAGGCTTTTGGTAGATCTTTCAGTAAGAATATTATAGTTTTGCTTGGGCTTTTTTTCTGCAAATGCTTCATTTCTAGTTGCTGAATAGGCTTTTGAAATAGTGACCAAAATGAAACAAAATTTGTATGCATAGCTGGAGGCAGACAGTGCTCTGTGGGATACTTCCTTCCCGAGGGTGTCCTGTCTCTAACAGAGCAACTCCCTGTTTCCAGAAAGTTGAAAACATAAACAAGCCCAGATGGCTGCCCTCTGAGAGCAGGCAGCTCAGTTTTGCAGCTACTTTTTTGTTAATTTGCACTTAATAACCATCCGATCTACTGGAAATTCTTAATATTAAGTAGTTAAAGTAAATGTTCTAGATAGAGGGATTTTAAAAAGGGAGGAAGTGTAAGCACGTCTTGTTACACGTTCAGGAACTTTTTCACAAACAAAACTTTATCTCTGCTTAGTTTTCTTCCCAAATTAAAGGATTGTAGTTATGTTTTTATTAAAATTTATCAATCTGTTTACTGAAGGACTACAAGAACTAACTGAAGCAATGTTCTACTAAGTTGTAGCACTTGACTGTATTTATTGCTCTGTTTATTTACTCATAGATAGATGAGGTTCTCACTGGTTTATTCTTTTGGGATAAGCAAAACTTTGGGTAGATAGGTAGTAGTAGGTAACTTGCTGGAAAGGAAGATGGCCTTGAATGCATACATGAATTGCCTACTGATCTACTGATAATAGAAAGGACAATAGCGTTCAGGTTTTTAAAGTGCATTTAATATTTTCCAGTAGTCTGTGTCCTGGATAGTTTAGCTGTGTTTTAAAGTAGCAAGCTTTTGGAAGTACTGTGTAAGGAATCTGTTTTAAAGAAGTTTGTGGCTTTAAGGCAGAATCACATTGAGAAGTGCAGATAAGGGTTTCTCTTCAAAGTAGTTTAGTAACCTTCACGGTAGCAAGTAATCACTTTCTCCTTTTTAGTCTGATATTCAGAAGTGCTTAGCTTTGGTAACTTACTGCGGTATTAAGATTTGTTGGTTGCCTAGTTGTAGGTACTAACTGCAAGCAGTTAGATTTGTGAATATACATATCATTCTGTTGAATGGTTTTAGCTATGTGCACATATGTAACATTGAGAGGCTTTGAGGTCTCTCAACAGCTAAAATCGTGAAGTTGGGCAAAAATGGTGTATAGTGCCTTTCTTGGAGGCTTTTCTGAATGTTGTTTGCTTATAAAACATGAGGATTGGCTGAAGCACTGTAGAAAATATGTTGAACTACTCTTTTCTTTTAACTCATTCAGCTTATTTGCATGCTTGTTGCTATTCCAGTATCCTTGAGCTAAATGCAACTTAGACCAAACTTAGTTTTCATTATGCTGTCAAGTTGTGTGTTATATCTTCGTGATGCTCTGGTGATTTCCAGAGGAAGGTCTTCCCCTTGTGTGACATGTTACCGTTGGATCTGGAACCAAGTACAAAAAAAACCCTTAACTGAATGTCCTTTTTAAGATCTACAGTAATCAATAGCCTGCATTAATATAAAAGTACTCCAAGCATAAATTCATTGTATTTCAGCTTTATATTCCTTATTCTCTGCTTCATCGGATTTGAGATACATGAAGTTGGAATAGGCCTGCTTGAGAGACTGGCAGGAGTCCCTGATCTTCTCACAAGCCATGATGTAGATTAGGTCTACCACACTGCAGTCTAAATATTCTGGGTGGCATTCCTGAGCATCTTAATTTGTTATGGGTGGTGTATTTTACCTTGACTCTTGTGTCTTCTTGTTCCCTCCAATATTCCCATATCCCTACTGCATGAATCAGCTCTGAGTTCCATGGAGGTACTCCTGCACCAGGGGAATCCCCAGCAGGAAACATTACAGCCCGTCTTTGATTTTGCTGGGGAGTAGTGAACTCCAAAGTCTAATTTGAAATGCCTGTCAAGGACTGCAAATTCCACAGTTTCAATCACGAGGCATATCTCAGATACAAAAACAGCTGGGGGTCAGTTTATGCATAATGTAGGGCTAAGCTAAATATTCCTATTCAAGCAGAATGCTTATGGCTTTTCCAGAACCCTCCTACTAGGGAGAAGAAGGAATATTGATGCAAGGGTATTTCATGTTGATCCATGACAACGACATGCTGTGAAGTTGTTGTCACTCTGAACAACGGTATGAATATGTATGGAGTAGCTGTTCTGTCATCATCTTCAATACAGTGCATCTAAAGCTTATTATACAATTGGCAAGTTAGCTGTAGTTCTGTTATTTGTACAAGTATTTTGGTTACATATTGGGAAGTAAATGTTCTTTAATGGCTAAAGCAAATCTCTGACGTGATGATAATGTTGCACTCATAACTGCTTTTTTTTCTGTATTTGCATTGCTGTAGAATAGTTAGTTCTTCAGTACTTCAATACTGTGGCAAAATACATGAACTATTGACAGTGCAGAATGTTTCTTTTCTCTATGCAAAAGCTGTGGAACAGACTGTTCAAAAGTTTTTCCTAACTCCTATGTGCTGTTAACCTACTAGTCAGAAATGCTTGCATACCCTCAGAGGGATCCTGCTTGGGAATTAGTGACAGCACATAGCATATTGTGACATAGATTTAAGTCTACTTGAAAACTGTAATTGGGACTATGTTAAAATGCCAACCTGCAATCCACAGATAAATTCTAAGGGATCAAAAAAAAAGGTATTCGAAGAGGAGAAACCAATTGTTCTAGGCTTAAGTTAATTCTGTAGAAATTTACCTCTCAACAAGGATTCAGAGGGTTCTGTTGCAGTATGCATAACGCTTTGGCTAGACGAAATAGTTGTTTTATTATTCAGACCTATTGCATATTTTGATGTTGATGCTGCTTTTAAATTAGCTTGACAAAGCTATACCCAGTGAAGTCTTGCTAAATAGATCATATTAATTTGCAAATACGTATTTTTTACCTAGTTATGTACTTAGTAATCAGCCGTGAATCTGCTTTTTTTTGTACATGTCTTTTTAGTAAGCGCCTTGGGATAGGTTGTGTGTGTTTTAAATAATAGGAACTCACTTAGGAGTGTATACGTGTATAGTATAATGTGTTTCTCTTCTAATGATTTTAGCTTCCTCTAATCCAGAAGTTATCAAGATCAGTTCTGTGTTGGATATAGCATCTAAGGTGGAAGAATATTACAGCAAAGGATATGTTGTAGGAGCTGTTCATCCTATTCTGCTGCCAATTGGACATAGAAGAAATTTCCCTGCAAGTCACATGTATCGGGTGGTACTTTCACGGTTAAAATTAAGGTAACAATGAAACAATTGTATTATTTTGCCCCAATGCTTGTAAGAGGGTTGCTCAACATGCATGGTTTTTAAGTACCTCAAAGAACCAAGTAACTGTTCCCTATCTGGAAAGATGACCAAATTAATAATGTTTTTTTAATTAACCCTAAGCGTATAGTAGGCAAATGTTTAGTTCAGTAAACTTAGAAACAAATCCAAATATGCTTATCATAATTATAATAGATTTTTAAAATGAATTTGTAGAGAGATTGTTAAAATTTACCCCTTTTATTTTTAGCACATTATTACAATAAAGAATCATGCCTTAGAACCTGTAGCAAGTACAAGATTAAACAAAATGCCAGGAGACTCATAACCTGCTGCAATTCCCTCACATCTGTCTTTTCTTCTTTGTTTTCTAAGTTTGCCTTTTCACTTTTTCTGTAAGATCATTACTTATCTGTAGGTAAAATACAGTTCCTCAAAGAGAAGTAGGTGATACTTCTTACTAAGAAGGAGGAGCTCCGTGACCAGGTTGCCCAGCATGGGGCCCTGGACAGCCTGGTCAAGTACCAGATCTGGGAGTTGATGGCCCTGCCTCTGGCAGAGAATTGGAACCTTCCAACCCAAGCCATTCTATGATGATATGATTCTGTGAGTGGGGAGGCCATACAAAACTTGTTTGCTGCAACAAGAGAGATTCTAGACTTCGTTTTCATTCCAGCTACGTAATCTTGTGTATTACTCATGTTTTCACTGCCTTACAAACATCACATGATGGTTAAGAAAATGTATAAAGAAATGTTCCTTTAATTGCAAAGAAAACAGCCTTCTGTTCTTAATTAGAGTAGCTAGAAGGGTCGATTTGTTTTTGCATTAAGAGGTATCATGCTTCCCCTTCTATCTATTCTAGTACGATGCACAAAGGTTCTTCCAGCTCCTTCTGTGAGTCTGCAGAAATGTGATTCTTGGAGTTCTATAAAACATGGCTCATTTGAGGGACCTTCAGTCAGATGCTTTGTTTAAGGAAGCATCACCCATAGCTCATACTACTTCATAAATTCACCTGCAAACAAGGTGAACATTGTCTGTGTGGACAAATGCTTGAGGAAAAAAATTTGCTTTGTGGAGATGAGGTTTGCAGGAGCTGATGCTGCCTGTGCTCAGCTCCCTCAGCACATCTTTGCCCTGTTGATGTGGGATCCTTAGGAAGCTGTCATTTGAACTGGTACGCCCTTGGAACACGTGGTGAGGGACAAAGAACCTGCAATCTGAAACTGTTAGGTGTAAGTTCCCAGCCTCCTATGCTGATGCTGTATTGTACCTCTGTTGGATTTCTTGAAGGCAGATGCACCTTGTCCAGCCACTAACAGGAAGGAAACCTTTGATACTAGAAAAATCTTATGTAACGGGATTATCAGCAAAGATTATCTTGTTATATAGATGATATACACCAAATGTTGTATGATAAACAGTGTAACTGACTTAAGGTAAAAAATGATTACTACTACTTTATAATGGAAGCTTGTAGGGTTCTTAAACCTAGGAGTAAAATTAACACTATGTAACCCAAAGTAATTGTGACTACACTGTATTTCCAGCATATGCCTGGGCTGTTATTTCATACCGTGGCTGCAACTCTGCCTTGTTTGCTAGAATTAAACAACAGCGTATTAATAGTGCAAAAGTACCATTTCAAAGCTGAGTTTCAGATGTCTATAAACGATCTTCAAATGAAATTTCTATGAAATAGTTTTTATCCTGATGTTGTAGTACAAAATAGTAACTTACTGTGTTTAAGAAGTAGAACAAAACACCAAAAAATACTGAGTTTTAAGTATGAAAAAGCATTTCCAGGATTTATTTAATAACCTTTATACCAGAAGAAAAGAATTGTATATTTCCCAAGTTAGGAGCAAACTACTGACAAAGCCTGCTTTCTTTCTGTGTTCTAGCCAGAAGCATGCAGCACCCAGAGGACAAAGGAACCCCAGGCTAGTGATTGAGGAATGTCCTGTAATGTATGAAACACTGACAAACGAGGTAGTGAAAGAACTGTTAGAAAAGGTAACGGAATTTTGTGGGTTCTTGTTTGTTATATTTTGTGGTGGTGAGTTGTGCTTTTTTGTGGGTTTTTTTTCCAACTTCTCTATGGAGTTTTTTTCTAGGGTGCATGTAAGTAGTTGAGGATTAGTGAATGACAAATTGGTTTGGGTTTATTTTAGCTTTGAGTTTTAGCTTTTGGTTTTAGTTTTTAGAAGCTACCAAGTGTTTTCTTTATGCAGAGAGATCATTTTCTTTGCTAATTTTCTAACTTAGAATTTATTATTTAGACCTGGGAAGCTTTGGGAGAATAGCTGCTGAGAGCACTGGAAGCAGAACTGCAGAATCAGGCCCAAACTTTAAGTCAGTTGTGGCAAATTGCTTGCTTGGTAGTTTTTCCTAGAGTTAGTCTTTTGTTTTTTAATCTGAAGTTGGATCATATTCTGTGTAAAGTTCATTAGGAATACCTTAGCTTCTGAAGATACTGTAAAGTACAGAAAACTGAACTTACACTGAAATGAAGCTCTGGTTCCACTTATTTTTGTTTCACTTCCTCTGCAAAATTGAAGACTTGCTTAAACAGGAAATTATCGTTATTGTAAGAGTTATCTTTTCATCAGTTGTCGAAGAAGGAAGCAGAGGAAAAATCATATTGGAAATAGTTTAATGATCATTGAAATTAGCAGAGTTCTTTAAAGTTTCTAAATGGCTTTTTTTGAAATTTTCAGGAGTTAAAAATGTTAAATGGTTTCACTGTGATTTATACAGTGTGCATATTGCCACGTTAGCAGTGGGGAAAAAATGCTTCAAATTAAGTAGTGATTCAGTCTTGCAAGGAAACATGGAACAGAAGAGCTACATAGAAATTATTTTTACATGTTGCTGGTGCTTTTAAAAGGTTGAGCGAGGAATCCATTGTAAGCTTACATACACTTTTTTCAAGATCTCCAAAAACAAGAAAAAGTAAGTTTTTTCATAATGATTGCAGGTACATGTTAAGATCATTGCTGTGCATACATAATGGTGATAAACTGTAATACTTCAGACTATCGTGATACCAAAATGATCTTGTAGTACCTCCAGCTGTTAGAGAATTAATCACTCTGACTAAATTTGTTTCCATAGTTTAACTAGGTAGAGATCTTTCCCTCTCTGCCCTTGCTGAGAGCTTCACAAATGATTTCTTCTTTTGGGGCTGGGGTTTCCCTGTGTTTTTGCCAAGTCTTTATTGCAGTCGTAAGAGGGAAAAGAAAAACCCTGCTTCCAAGAACAGATGCATCCCGCTGATAGCACATATTGTGCAGTTGTCTTTTGAGACCCCCGGAGAGGGAAAAACACCCCTGGCTAAAAGCAGGGTGAAGAGTTAATAATCTTAGAGTGACTGGCTTGATGTGAATTCAGAAGAACCATACTGTTCATTGCACCAGCATGCTGTCTGTCACTGGGATGCGGAGAGGAAAAAAAATCTTCGGGTTTGTTCTTACTGAAGGATTTTGTGTACAGTGAAGTCGGTAGCAGTGTTGGCCATCTTTCTTGGCCTGAGCCCAAAGATTGCTGGAAGGCTTCTATTTACTTTAAAAACACAGACAACATACATAGACAGGCTACCCTTCCGTAGTGCAATATTGTGTCCCCATCTCTCCTTGAAAATCAGCTATTTACTAAGTGAAATGTGTATTATAGATGTTATTCTGTTTTTTAATGTGTGGCACAGTGTCTTGAAACCACTTTACAGATAAATTTCTGTTTTAAATGCAGGTTAATGAAGCAGCTAAAAGAGGAAAGAAGTTTGTGGGATTTGTAACACAGCATTTTCCTCAAATTAAAGCCTGTAATGGAGCAAGCACAGATGGGAGTGCACAGCTGGAATCGACACTGGGCAGAAGAAATAGGGAACACGGAAGAATAAGTTTGGATGATGACTATAAGAACTGGAATGAAAGGTCACTGTGTGATAACCTATCTGAGAGTGGAAATGAAGAGGAAATGCAAGCAGATAGTGGACTGTTACAGGATGCAGATTTCCAGTTTGGAAAAGAAGTCAGCCCTATTAAACCACGAAAAGGAAATGGTAATGAATGCTGTTTGTTTGTGGCAGAAATAAGATAGGTTGTTGTTATAAAAAGGAGTAGAATAAAACAGCATATTCTGTCATCAATTACTGTTCTTGTAAGATACATCTTAAATGCATCCATGCTTTCTAAAAAAGTATTTACTTCCTGCTTTATATATCTGAGGTATGGTAATATTTAGATCTAAAAAGAAAAAAATAAGGCCCTGATTCTAAGTGTGGTGCAAACAGGTAACTTTTTTGCTTGATATATGTGTAGAAAACACGTGGCAGGAAAAACATGATGCAGATGTTTTTAAAGCCTTTTCCAAATCTGTTGGCTTTCACCTTGTCTTAATATTGACCCTGAACTTGCAATGAGCATCTAAAAATAAGCTGAATGGTCCTAGTCCTCCTGTCTGTTTTAAAAGGACAATAAGGGGATCCCCATCCATTCAGAGCTGTAATTTTATGTGCTTCTAGCCAGCTCGCATAATGTACAGCAAGCAAATCCATTCATAATGGATTCTTTCTGGTTAACATGCCTTCAAGAACTATCCTGAAAGAGATTACTTGAACTAATGCAGTGACCGTGAAATCCAAGAGGATAATTGTTACAAAATGAATTTACACTAGAGAAAATGAAGCAATGAAAAGTTGCTTAGAAAAAGTATCATTGAAAAATGTTGTCGCTGTGGTAGAAGATTTAGCTGTACAAGAATCTGTAAGCTAGGTAGTGTAGAAGATGCTGCCTGAGACTGTGACTTCTGATGCTGGAGCACTAAGCCCTTCTCATTTGCTAGGAGGAAAATGTGGAAAGGAAGAAGGAATCTAACTCGTAAGAACTAATGTATTATAGTACTGTATTGAAAGCATGAAACATGAAACTTGCACATAAGATTACCTTTTGATATATAATAGGGTCACCTGTGATGTGCCAGATGCTTTAATTGCTCTCGAGCAATCTTTTCACTTTCCTGCAAAAGAGTTAAGCGCTCTCTCTAGCTGGTGGCCTGTGAGGATAATGACTAAGCACTCAGATAATCAATGTCACTCTTATTTTTAACACTTCAATTAAAGCAGTTCTTGTACAACATGCTGAGCCTTTATAGCATGATCCTTTAAAGCTTAACTCTTTCCTTACAGCTTGAGATAGTGAGCTTGCTGTCTATAACGGAATAGAATCTCTCTCTTATTTCTTGGGTTTAGAGAGACTGGCATCTTAACTGGGGTCATCTGAGTTGCTCTCTTTAGGCGTTGTGAACACTTCTGCTTTCTAGAGGGTTGTGTTGATTTAGGCTGCTCGGAAGTTGCAGTAGCAGACATAACATCAGGGGTTTGGGGTTTTTTTAACAATTGTTTTATTTCCCCACAACAGTGACAGTGACATGAGTCTGTCTTGTTCCTTCCTTCTAGAATACATTTATTTAGCTAAGATTTTGTAACTCATCACCAGTGATTACTTAAATACTGTGACTCTTTGAATTCATATTTTGGATGAATATTTGACCTTTTTGTAACAGCACTATCTTAATGTGTAGGTATTTAGCACATTTGAGAATATGCAGGTTTTGTTTGTTTTGCATGCGCTCAAGCACTCATCAGTTTCTGTGTGGAAAACCCCAGCAGGCAACTGATTATACTGGTATTTAAGTCATCTTCAGAGAAGAATGGTAAAAATGAATACAAGGTATTTGTAGTATTTTAAAACTTGGAACGTGTTTTTTAATCTTTCTTTGCAGTCATGTCAAATATTTATAGCCTTAAGTTCCACAACTGGCAAAAGTGAAGTGTATTTCCAGTGGGTTTTCACTTGAATCTCCTATGATTTCCTTTTTCAAGATGTGCCTCCATAAGAGGTCCAGTGACAACCCTGCAGTATGTTCCAATTTGTATAGTACCCCACAACCTCTAACGCCTCATCTTTTTTTTCCTGGTGTTTAGGGCTCTAGGTGAGTACAGTCACATCAGGAAACCATTTCTAAAACTGTTACTTAGAATTAGAGAAACAGGTTAGAATAAGAAAATGTCTTTATTTGAAAGGTCTGTCTTCTAGAGGTTCACTTTTCTTTTTCTTTTCTTAGACAAGCTGTATACAGTCTTCAATGTTTTTGATGATGACTCTACCTGCTGGACCTATCATGAAGGCACCTTGTCCATGAAAGTAACGAGAAAGGGACCGGTTATCAGTATGCTGGAAGCAGACTGGCTAGAACTAACCACATTTTATTACAAGCAGGGATTATCTCTAATTGATTCTTTTGTGCACTGGGAAATTTCTAAAGGTGAGTAATATCCCAGAGTACCTCGAAGCTTTTACTTATTCTTGTGGATTTAATTATTGTGCAAAAAGTAAATCTTGTTTTGCATGTTGGTGAAAGGCAATACATAAACGTGTTCAGATAGTCACAGTAAGTTGGTAGAATCTGATGCCTGAAAAGGAAATAAAATGGTTTTCTGCTGTTATAACTCTGAATAACTGCAGTTGAAATTCGTAATTTTCAAAGCATAACAATGAAATAAACCTTTTTCACTGGTTGTTTTCTTCTCTTTTTTTTTAAAAAGGAAAGATAATGGGGAAAAAAATCATAAGATGTTTCACTTCTGTTCATGTTCTGCTGCTGCTCGTTTGAAATATTTCTAATGAGATAAAGAAATTTCATTTCTCATTGTACCATTAAGCCTTAAGTCAAAGTAAGGCTTCCCATACTTTCTCCTTTCTTCTAGGCTTAAAATTCTTAGCAAAACCCTGAATTGTGTTAATTTGACTGTTTATCCTGAAATTTCAGATACTTTGTGCACATAAAGAGCTTAAGGGCACAGTTTGTATTGGCCATCTCTTTGTTCTCTTGCATTATATTTCCCATCCATTGAAGTCAGTAGAAAAGCCAGGATTCCTTTGAGGGTGGAGAGGTGAGAAATCATACTGGTGGTTTTCAATATAGTTTTTTTTTTTTAGAGCTGATATATATATATATATGTAAATATATAAATAACAGTCTGGAGATGAGTTACAATTCACCATGGGATATTTTCAGCAGCTGTTGAAATTAATCTTTGCAGCTGTTCACCAGAAACGGTTTTTGCAGTCTTCCCATTCCCCTGTTGCTGTCTGCTCTTTTCTATGCGAGTAACTTTCCCAACTTTAATACCCGGGTTATGACTTGCTCAGGGATTGGTGCTGCCTCTTGCAGCAGTTGGTGCTCCTGCTCCAGGCCCACTGGGCTGGTGTAGATTTCAGTTGGACGCATGGGTGTGACGCTACTGAATTAAACTGAATGTATTTGAAGGCACAGCCCACCATGTGGATCACATTCTGCAGCTGATCAAGTATCTGTGACCACAGCAAAGGATTATTTCAGCTGCCGAGTTTGCATGTACATCTAGTTGTCTTCACCTCCATTTTTCAGTTTGCTTTTAGACTCTGGTGTACCTTAAGCAGCACTTTTCCTTCCACATTACTTAAGTGAATTGAGCAAGATTTTAGCTATTGTTTTAATAATAATGAAGACAATAGATGCAGGTAGAGCTGCCACAGAAATGCTCCTCTTAAAACTCAATTCCTAATTTAAGACAGGTGGATGTTTGAAAGAATCAAATCACTGATAATCCTAAACTGTCTTCTGTTGTCAAGAGAACCCAGTCACAAAAGTAATCTGAGTACATCCTCTTTCACCAGCCATTTGGTTTACTACTTCCATTCTTCCTTGCAGATTCTCTTAACCATAGAAGTATGTAAGAGATGCAGCACATTTTTATTTTTTTAATGATACCGATAGGTATAGCCTAAAGGTTATTAGGACATGATATGCTTTGAATTAGCAGTTTGTCTTAAAAGCCACTGAGTGGTGGTACCTTGTGTAAGATTTAGAGTTAGGTTTGAACAGTGACAAAAGTAAAATTCTACCATGTTACTGGTTCACCATTTTAAGTATCTGCCTGAATACTGAAAAAAGACTGAAGTTCCTGAACTAAGGAGATGGAGTATTTATGAATTACCAGGAGCTGTGCAGGCATTCATATGATTGTGCCCAAAGCAATACATGGCTGCTGGGGAAGAGCCAGAATGTGAGCTAATACTTGATGTGCAGCTTTAGTTGGGGGTGATTGTCCTGTTCGACTTGCACAAGTAAGTCAAGGAGGTGTGCTCTTAAACTTCCTTCCCATCAGGAATCTTCCTACAATTACTTCTGTTTCAGGCTTTTCCTGTGCCCATTCACATATTAAAGTAACTGCAGCTAGGCTTTACACTTCATGCTTCATTTATCTTTACAGCCTCTCTCACCACACCAAAAGCCACATTTATTGTCAGACATACAGTATTGAAGTTGAATAAAGAGGTTTTGTGCCTGTCTGCTGCAGGGGATATGTTGAATATGGGAAACTTCAATTTAGACTAGCTTTTGAGAAAATGAAACAGTTAATAGCTCAATTTGTATAGGAAAAGGAGTTGTGAATAATAAGTTGGCTGACATGCTTCATGAAGTTGTAACTGGATGCAGAAAAATGTTAAGTTATATATGAGTTATGTAATTTGAGTTCCTAGTTCACTTTAATTTAAAGGATTGTTCAGTGGAAAAATAGAAGCCCATGTGTACATCGCAGTGAGATTCTGACCTAAAAATCTGTATTTCAGCTTAAGTTTGTCTTTATGTTCACAGGCGACCATTTGCCCCGATCTTTAGAAGGATTATTTATCTATGAAGAAGAAGGTTCTGGGGTTCCAGGTTCTAACAGGAAAGGAAATGATGCAATTGTTGTTGAACAATGGACAGTCATTGAGGTAAATTGGTGATTATTTAGCAGTACAATTTCCTGCTTATATTTTTTCTTCATATCCTTAGAATTGCTGTACCAGTGTTTGATGAACATTTCAGGTTGCTTTCTTTAAGCCACCTGGGTAAGTTAAAACTAGCTTTGAGTCATAAGAATGAAGTCAGACTTCTGCCCATCACTGGTCATTGTGAAGGTGTTCTGGTCTTCTGGTTTGATACTCATAAATGTTCATACCAACAAATAAAACAACTAAGTAAAATGTAATTATTTTATATCTATTTTGGTATGAAATATGTATATTCAATTTCAGCAAGTGTAGCTTCACAGACAACATTGAAGTATTCTTAAAGAGGAAGAAAACAGCAAAACCTGGAAGTGAGATTTAAAAAAAAAAAAAGAAAGTAAATGAATTAAGTAGGTCTTTCAGATGTAGAGCTTTTCTTAGTAAAATGTTTTACTTCTAAATATGGAAAGATTTAATTTTTTTCTAGTAATGTTGTATGTGCTGCTATAGAGTGGCAAAGCAATAAAACAAATATTAAAATATTAAAGTAAGATGGTTGGTGTGAATTAGTAGCATTTAAAGTAATGATTGGAGGATGCTAAGGGCTTGCTTTTGAGATAAGCAATAAGAAGTACATTTACTTATCTGAAAAGAGATGGTACACGACTAACACCTACAAAAATACAAGTAGATTTATTGCCAGGGAGATGCTTGTTACTCAGATCTGAAATACAAAACTAAGTGCATCAATTGTGAAAACTTTTCTGCTGTTTGAAAAGTTTTGCTGTAGGGGTTAATTCAGCAACATGACAAATGCAACAACAGAGGAGTGCTTGGAGTGTCTTGCTGAATCAGGACTCATATCCATAGTTCATATTCTCCTCTCTGTTTTCCTAATCTTCTGTTCTCTTTTCAAATAGCTTTGTTTGAAATGGGGAAAATCTTTTCATACCAAGCACAAATGATGACATTAGAACTAAGAAATAAGAGTGTTTGTGATTTGTTACGTATAGAAATGCAAATACAACTGCACAGCGTGTCTTTACTACTTCCTGTAATTACTAATGTAGGGGTGTGAAGTGAAAACAGATTACGGACCTTTACTGAACACGTTGGCTGAGTTTGGATGGCTCCTGACCTGTGTCCTGCCTACACCTATTGTACGACATGACAGGTATGCAGCATCTAGGTGTATATTCAAAGTTACACAGCTTAGAGAATTATCAAGCAATTACTTTGTGTACTGAAATATAAAAGCAAGAAATATGCTAGCAAGGTTAACTGCATGTAAAACTTGATAATTGTTTTGCATTATGGTAGATACTTTTACCACCTTGTTTTAGGACTACAGACTTCAGTAAGTTTCAAACTTAGACCAAGAATCCGAAATGCAAAATGCATTGTTTATATATAAGCATAAAGTATTTTATTTAGTAAACTTTTTGTCACACACCCAGCCCTCAGTGATGGGGCTACTCTTATGCTTCATGTTTAAGCAAGTGTCAGAATGTCTCACTAACTCGGGGCCTTGGTCAGTGCCTATTTTAGACTATGTAAGAAATGATTTTGTCACAAGACAGTCATGCACTATGTCACAAACTAGGGAGGAGAATGTTCTAATCCAGCAAATTGTTTCTCATTTTTAACACAGACATTTCAGTTTACACAGAGTACCGAAGTACTGGATTTCAATTCTCTTATACTGTTGCTATAATGTTACTTCAGATTTCTTAGGGGAAACGAACATATGTGTAGGAAGAGCTAAATAGCAGTCGTAGGTCCTCCGTATTGTTCTAGATTTTTTTTTTCTTTTTAAAGGAAAATGCATTGTTCTTTTATTTGTGATACCAAGCTAAAAAATGGCAAGCACATCACTGAGCTAAGCTTACGTGGTGGTTTGGGGTTTTGTAGAGATTAAGATTGACTAAATTCAGGGGAAAAAAATGTTCTGAGACGTAGCTTTGGACTCATTAAAAACAATGGAAGGACTGAGTAACTTTAGTAATCTTTGGAGCCAGACCTTACTGTATTAAATCAAGACACCATAAAAAGGATGTGAATGGAAGATTCAATGTGTGCTGCTCCAAGAACATGGAATTTTGCTGAAGATATTTGACATAATTCAATCAACTCACCCATGTGAGAAGGAGGTTTTTCTGATCAGAAAGCACCTCTTTTGATTCTCTGTGTGTTATTTTGTTTTATTTTGTGCATTTGTTCTGTTGGGGTTATTAAATAGTTTTAACCAACTGGATACAAGCAAAGACAGAAGAAATTGAGATAATACATCTGGCGCATTCTGTTGTTAAGGGCTGCTGTAGATTTTCCTTCTCTTCATAAACACAGGAAGTTCTTAACTTACTTGGCAAAGCTCCAATTCCAGAGACAAGTTACTTTCAGAGCATGAAACAAAATAGCTATTTCTTAATTCATTTCTAAAAATTAATCTAAGTATGTTAGCTTTGAACATACGCCTTAACGGGTGCAAACTGCAAAGCTTGGCTTTCATAAACAGCTTTTACTCCATCTTAAAGCTTGAGAAGCAAACCTCCAGGATCCAGATGAACTTCTTGAGAAGTCTTGAGTGGACAGCGGGATAGAAAGGTTGTAAGTCGCAAGATGTGAGTGAGAGGTTTAAGTTGTCTTTTATGGCACAAGCAGTGTAACTGTACATATCCCCAGGGGCTCAGAGGGCAGGGGGTAGTCTGTCCTGACCAGCATGATGTAGAGCAGAATGATGCTGTTTTGTACCTGGTAGACTGCAGAGTGATCTGGCCGAAATGGCTGTGTTCGTATGTGCAAGAGTTGTCTAATACAAGTTGTCTTAATGTGGTCTTTTAGATACCTTTACAAGTATGGTGAATCACATCTGGAGTGTGCCTGTAGTATATCTAATACACAACTATCCCAGTTTCTTTAAGAAAAGAAAAAACACCCAAAAGCTCGTGAATAAGAATTCCTAATTGGGAATGAAGAATTCTTAAATACTCCAAAAAAGAATGTGTTATCCTGACAGTCTGCATATTGATTGGTAAATGCTATTTTTAGGCCTTGATGTTGGAATTTAAAGAAGAGAAGGAAATTCCTAGATGATTACTATGTGTCTGATATGAAAGATGCAATTACTGTGTTGGTAGATCATCTATGAATGTCAGTTAAATGCTGAATAAAGAAAGGTACTTACTGCTGCCAAACAGCTGCTCTTTTCCCAGACTGAGAACTCTGACCTCACATCCCAGACTGATTATGAACAGGGTCCAGAGACACTGAACAAACAGAATGAGCCACATGTTGAGATGATTTGATGAATTAATGTTTTCACATTGTAAGGTTAACAGGTCGTAAGGTTAGCAGGTTGTAAAGTTAACCAGTATATAGAGAAGTTAAGCTAGTAAGAATAGTAAAACAGAGAGAAAAGGTGCTCACCAGTGTTGTAGGCTTGCAAGACTCCAGAAGGAGCAATCTCCAGGAAGAGATCCTTCCTTCATGGAAGTCAGCCCTTAAATGGGGTCTAGGAGAGGTGGAGCCTGGCTCCACCCCTTCTGAGCACACAGGTGAATTGCCTTCACCTGAGCTCCCATGGCTGACTCAGTGCTTGCCTCAGGTGGTCAATCAGAGGTTCAGGCTGTGATTCAACAGTTCCCATACACACAATTATTTAAAAACTAAAAATTGTTCAAAACATATAATGAAAATTCTGTGTAAGAATAAAAGATGTAGGTAAGCAGAGCAGCCTGCTCCCCACTTGAATTTGCTAACACATTTTAGTGTATTCTGTCTTACTCTACTCCTAAAGTATTCCAAAACTTTTGTAATTGTAGATTTCTCTGTTCTGCTTCTCGCCATTAAACCTGCTGCTTGTCCATAGATAGAAGGTGTGACCACAGGCTGTTTGTTTATTCTAACAGGGTGTTTCTCTTGTTTGGGTTTTTAGTTGTTTTTTTTTTTACTTACGGTTAGGAAAGAGTTGACAAGTACCAGGCTATAAAGCCTCTTCCTGTGTGGTGGTTGTCTTGAAAGCTGTTCCTCTCCATAAAATAATGTCCTGTTATGTGGGGTGTCATGCCACATGCTAGCTGAATGTCATGGATCACGGTCCTGTTTCAGCCATGGGCAGCAGCCTGTAGGCCTATTTTGTCCTTCAGTTCCCACCTCAGGGGCTAAATCATGCTGGATACAGGAAATAATTCCTTAAGAAGTGTGATCTTTGTTGTTACAAATAGAGCAATAGTAGATAGCATGCAGAGTTGTCTTTTGTGCCACACAGTTTGAAAAATAAGGACAGTTGCGGAGTGTGGGTTTTTTGTTTCGGTTAGCAGGCTGTAAAACTCATAGAAGTTCCTCGCCTTCTGTCAGGGATTCTGTTTTTCCAGGCATATGAGAACATAGAGCATAAAAACAGGTGTGCCAATGATACAATGTTTGTATTTATCGATATCTTCGATACTTTTTTTTGTATTTTTTTCACCAACAAAGCAGACCAAGAAAGGATGGAAGAGACTTAGGGAGCCTTCTGCATTTATATACAGCTGTTACTTGTAGTTAACTGTTTTCAAGACAAGAATTGGACAATAGTTATTCCAAGTTGGGAAGCTGTATGGCATGACTCAAGTGAACAGTCCTTTTAGAAGTTAAGTCTAGCGTCTGGGGGTTAAAAAAAGGTGTTAGAAAATATGCTGTTGGTATTTTAGTACTACTGCAGTTAAAAAAAAAAAAAAAAGGTACTGTGATTTTCTAGAACCTCGTGCGTGATTATGATCTAAAGCAAGATTTTATTAATAAAATATATTTTTAATATTAATATCTGATGGAACACTTGTGGTTCAAGTCAGCCAGGAGCCTTACTGTCCCACACTGCTATCTGTCTCATAACTGGGAGTCCAAATATGCAATGCAATTCCAAAAGAGTGTGAAAATTTCTCTTAGGAAATGCAAATAAACTGAATTGGTTAAAAAGAATTTATCTTGCTCCTTTTCTTTATTTTTCAAGGTATGCTGTCTAACCTTAATTGATCCTTATATGAAAGGTTTCTGCATAAAAGTAAAAACAGATGTAAAAATCATGGCTGTTCGTGGTCCTATCTAGATTCAAGTAGGATGATTGTTCTTGGGGATTATTTGAGATATACATAGGTGAAGAGGAAGGAGTTGCTGCCCAAACAGCATAAGCAGACAAGCAAAATGGTGGTGTTCTAACAAAAGAGTCTCTGTTGCTCTTCATCCCTCGTAAAAGAAGGGACAGGAAAAAGGCTTCAGCAGCCTTACTTTGCAGTGACCTTTATTTCCCCTCACTGATTACTGGAGTCCCTGAAAATGGGCAACACAAACTGTCTGCTAGCATAGAAAAGCAAGTGGGCAAATGCAGTGCAGAAACACTGACTTTGCGGTTATTAGTTTGTCATCACAAACAACTTAATCTAAGTTTGCAAAATGCCCTAATTTAGGAGGCAAAGTGGGAAGGAGAAAGTGTGAGGGAAGCTGTGGAGTAGCTTGCTCTAAGCATTTTTTCCTCATTTAAATTCTGTGGAAACCCCACTGTCATCGAGTTCTTTGTGAATTAAGCTCATAGCTACTTTGTCGTGTGCAGCATTTTAATCAGGTCAGACTTAGAAATTTGTTAATTTACTCATTGTCTACTCACCATCGTGTCCTTTCTCTGTTCTAGCAGAACTTGTACGAGCTGAAGCTTCGTGTTTCTTTCTTTTTGTTTTCTCTAAAGGAATGCAGACACAGTTGCAAAGTAAGGCATAGGCATGTCGCCCTCGTAGGGAGTCTGCACAACCTTCTCTCAAGAGAGATTTCCCAAACCAAGCAGGGGAAGGTAACTGGCAAAGTGGAATAAGTTTGCAGGAGTACTGATTTTCTTGTTACAGTGTGAAACTGTAACACATTCATTTCTTTCAATGAATGGAAATAGTGAAGTAGGGATTCTCAGAAGAGAAAACATGTTAAGCCGAAGAAACAAACGAGCTCATTGCCCCATTTCCCTGTTTACACCATAGGCTGTAGTTTATGATAGTTCTCTTTTTTTCGTCCAAGGAAGATATGCAAAGACCTACTATGGCCTGAGCTCAGCTGCATTGAGAAGACTGGGAGGGGCCAAACACCATTGCAAAGTCATCATAATTCACTATTGATCAACTCAGCACAGCTGGGAATACTGCTGTTTTGTGTATTTTCTCAGAGCTTGCTTTGAGGACCTCTGCTAGGGTAGGCTCTTAATAAATTCTTCCTGATCTCATTACCACCGTTTTAATCCCTGATTGTTCTTGGAGCGGGTCCTTAGCATGAAATACAAATACATGCTATCATTCTAGCCCTGGCATAAAACGCAAATCAGTTACTTCAGCCTTCTGTACGTGGTTAAGATTGTTATATGATTGAACTTAGTATTACTTCAGTAATTGTTTCCATAGTGCTTAGCATGATAATACAGTTTTATTATTGAGAGTGGGCAGAATCACAGCTTCCTGAAATGGGCTCCGTGTGTAGAAATCACTACAGGTCTGTTTTAAGTAGTTAACATTTTGTGGTTCTATTCTGCTGTGTTTCTTTACCTTAGTTGTATATCTGTAGTCATTTCCTTTATGTGCATTAAGAGCTCATTGACTACTGCCTGGAAATAGAATTGAGAAGAATTTATCAAAACACAGTATCTTATATTTAGGAGAGGGCTTTTTAAGCCTTTCCATCCCAGAGCTCTGGCCTTGCTATTCTTGCACTTAATTAATTTCCCCAGTCTTGCTTTGCAAGACTCGTGGTCAATTTCCTGGCCTGCCTTTCTGATGGAAAGGTGCTAAACGAGAATTGTACTATTAACAGTAGTAAAAGACTGTATTGGTTTTGAGATACCAACATGAGTTGGTTTTGATGAACTCTTTCACCTTTTCCTATTTATCTCTTTTAAATTATGTCTTTTTGAATAAAATAAACAGTGTTGCTTTAAATGGCTTCTGCAGCAGCATCAGTATTTGTAAAAGTTCGAGGACTAAAAACTGAACTCCCTTTTTTCCTCTGTTTGTCGTCTTTATTCTCCCGTGTATCCTACGCCATTATCCATCCCATGCACAAAAGTCGGTGTCATAGATCTCATTGGGGATGTATAGGTTAAACTGAGCTGAGACCTTTTAATCATAGGTGATGAAACGGCAAGCTTATCCCCCTGTCCTAGTTAAATGTCACCTTAGAACCGGGAAGCACCTTTTAGTTAGCAATAAAGAGTCTTGCTTCGCAAATTTCATATCACAAAGGTATGGAGATATTTGGAGCTGTGGGTCTATCAAGATTGAGGTACTTGTGGTGCTGACAGGTAGTTGCATGTTGTATATCTGCCAGCAAAGACTTGGCGGTTTAATTTCAGATGCTGTAAATGTGTGGACTTAAGCTTTCAAGTGCAGTTCTGCTACTCCAGAACAAATTATCCCTTACTTTATACTTTGTTTTCACGTGCAGTATGTGAACCCAGCTGTGGGCTTCTGTTTTTTTCAGTACAATTACAGACCTATTTAAGGTCTGTAATTTATACACCAGTATATGCTTAATACACCAGTAAATGCTTAGCAGTCTGTGCTTTTCTGACTCATACAGCAATTTGCAGTTGACTCTGAAAAGCGTGAACGTATTACAGTGAATATTATTGTCTTTAAATGTTCAAACAATTTTCTTTACCTTTTAGTGAAGGAAATCTGGCCACAAAGCAGGTTGTTTTTCTTCAGAGACCTATTGTATGGAATTCTGCTGTCCAGACACCAGAGGTGAGTAATGTGTTGATGGCATCAGTATTAAAATACTAAGTAAAAAAAGAGAGTAATTCACACAGTGGCTACATACAGTAAGGAGTGACTGCTTCTTGGGGGGATGAGGCTGGCTGTGCTGCAAGCATTTCTGTAGAAGTCTTAGGGAATTCCTAAGCAAGCTGCCTCAAATCCTGCCTCTGTTGCCTATGAAAAAGATGATGCTTTATTTTGATCTCCAAAGCATCTAGTTTCACACCAGTAGAAGAACACGAGTTCCAAGCTGTGGAAGGGATTCTGCAGTCTGGAGGTTAACAGAGTGAAGGAGTGTTAGCCATTGCTGCGTGAAAATGTCTGACAGAAATACAGGACTTAAAATGCCTGTGGGTGTACCACTGCAGCCCCTTGTCCCATTTGAATGAGGCTGCTGTAACAGTGGCTGTATTTTGAGGATTAAACAACTGATAAACATCACATCCCGCTCAGAGCCAAGATCGCAATAGCTGTGGCACCTGTGCTGTGCTGTAGGAAGGGCCAGAGAAGGATAAACTGGTGGGTTCTTCTTTGCCACGTCTTTATGCATCCCATGGTGGATTTCCCTTTTTGTTTGTTTTTCTATGGCTGTTCTGTCTTGAGCTAATCAACTTTCTTCTCCTGTAACAGTTTTCTAAGAAGCTGTGAAAACTTTGTGTATTTCAGCTTAGGCCAACACTGGAATAGAAACTATACAAATTGTGTCTTCCATGATTTTAAGACTTTTACAAAGGAGTGATACCTACCCTCTTCTTTCCCCATCTGTATAAATAGTTCCATAAGATTCTAAATATCTGGAATTCTTATTTGATCTTTTCACCTTCTGTCCAGACTGCTACCATCATCTGTGTTTTCCTCTGATTACTGTTGCTAAAATACATTCTTCCTTTTTTGTTCTCCTCCAGATGACTGCTTATCTCCAGCCTAACTTCCTTTTCCCTGTGTCCCATGGTAGTATATTCTCCCAGACCTGGAAGAAGGGCTTTCAGCTTGCACAATTAAAATCCTGCTTTATTTTTCATCTCCATCGCCGCCTTAATTGCTACCTGATTTTTGTATGCTGTCTGTAATTTGTTTTCCTGATCTACAAAATTTGAGCTAGTTTTTTCATCTCAGTGTTGTGTGCTGTCTCCCTTGCCAGTGCCCTCTTCTAAATTCTGCCAGTTCCTCTTGTAATTTTCCTTCAGTTTCTCCCTGTGTGCCACACATCGTCACAGCTTATGGTCCTGGCTTTCTTGCTTTTGTAGTCTGCTTTTTCTGGCACATAATTTTGTTGGTATCAGTATTGTAAATGCGTAAAACCATGTTGGTTTATGGTCAAATAAAGCGGATTTCCTGATATTTCCCAGCTTTTTCTTACTAAGTGCATGGTCTCCTGGTGCGAATATTCTTTCCTTGGTAGCTGTAAGATGCTGTTTCTAACTAGAAGCAACTTGTAAAAGGCAGCATAGCTTCATGACTCAGGTTAGAAGGGTTAAGACTGGATTCTGCCAGGAGACGCTGTAATACAAACCAGTTCTGTAAAAACATTCAGTCTGAGGAACTGGTGAGTCTTTGAGACGTGTTTGAAATGAAAAATAGAGGAAGCATTATGCTTGCTGTTTAAGTGCTGTTGCCTGATTGTGAGGTGTTCAGAAGTTGCTGGGACCTTCATGTTCTTTATTTACACAGATATAATGGTAAGTGTGTTTTTGATCACTGTTTTACTGTAGTGGAAAACCTTCGATGTAAGCATAAAAATATTGGAAATAAACAAGAAATAGGTGATTTTGTAGCCATTTACACAAGCATTATTGTGTTTAAAATCTGAGGAGACATAGGATCTAAATGTGCCTCTTAAGTACCAGTGAATATTATCCTTCCCTGCCAGGAAATCTCAGTCTGATGAGGTCATTTTAGCGTGGGATAAAGAGGTAGTTGAGACTAGAGCTGAAATGCTTAGCAAAGTAGCACAGTGGGCTGGGGCCATGGCAGGGCTTTGTCCCACAGGCAGTACCAGCTCTGTGACTCACCTTCTGGGGCTGGCAGTATGTGGTGCGGGTCGCTTTGTGTAATCAGGGTTGGCTTCGTTGCTGCTTTTGTAGTTACTAGATTGAAGCTAAAGAACTTTGTTTCAGTAAGAATTGAGGGAAATCCTCTGTTATCTGGTCTTTTATTCTCATTGGGTTCTCTTTCTGAGGAGACCGTATCTTATGTCCTCATGCCTCATATCTCTGCCTTCTGGTATATTCCTGGGTCTGTGCGTTATGCTCTGGCTTATGATTTATGTCGTAGTTCAAACGCCTCTTGGATTTAGAGGGGCCACATTGACCTGATGGGTTCCTCATCGCATACCATTTGCTTTTCTAAGAAACTAGCTCAGAATTGGAGACCTGATGCTAAACCACGCTGATGTTTGAGGGTTTTCTCTTTTTTCTTTTATTTCCTTCAGGCAGACATCCTCTTAGTGTGGCATCCAGGCAAAGTTGATTTCCTTCTGTTTCTCCTGGGGCAACAATATTTCCCATTGGTCTCATTTCTTGATGTCTTCTGTAACAGCTTCCTTTAAATACATTTCCTTTAGCTGCAAGGGCCATTGTTTTCACTGTTCCAAAAGGATTTGGGAAAAACATTATAGAGGTATAGGAGGAACAAAGAACTTGCCAGAGCATGGCACAAACAGCTGTACTGGTTTTGTTTTGCTTTGGTCAGAGTCAGGCATGTATGTTAGGTTTTCTGCAAACAGCTGGTTTTATCACAGGGTAAGACTTGTAAGTCATTCTGGATCTACAAAGTACGGCATAGGAATGGAGTATTGCTGAAGTAATTGGCTTTTTTCTTTTTAGCATTTGCTTATGTTTCCTTGAATCTTGACTGTGCTGTATCTTTTGCATCGCTCTTGAAATTTATTTATATTGGAAAGAAAAGTATCTGTTGGGATTTTCCTCCAGAGGAGTTTATAATTTAAGCCAATGTTAAATGCTGCCTTATTTAAAATGCAGTTTGTATTAATTCTGGACAGATAGGTGACTCACTGCAAAGTGTTTGGCTTTTTTTTCCCACTTAAGCTAATGTTTAAACATTCTCCTGTATTTCAGAAGAAATCCTTGAGGCAAGTTACTGGGGAGGAAAAAGGCAAAGCTGCTAGCAGAAGTGTTGGATTAGACACTGCTACTTCTCACCCTGTAGAAATTGGACAACCACCTGATGAGTTTCACCTGTCTCCTTCTAAACAATGTTGTATCAAAGAGGCCTCCTCCCAGTATGGGGGCTTCTCGGGGTTCGGTAGCAGCGATGGAGTATTAAGGGAGCTGGATGATGGACAATTTGACCAGGAAGATGGAGTCACTCAGGTCACTTGTATGTGATCAAGTAAGTAACTGCATCAGATGGACGTGTACATAATTCACACAAATGTAAAACAATGTATTGCTTTAAATGCATTGGTGTAAGCTTAGGACTTTTCCCCTACTCATTTTGTATTATTGTCTGTTTCCTTGTTATGCTAATCCTACTGTAGTAATAATACTACTGCAAAATAATTCGGCTTCCTGTCTGTCTTTGGTAGAATAACTACCTGACTGGGTGCTCTGCTGCTTGTTGTTAATATTTTTAATAAGCAGGAAAAAAAAGCTGCAAAAAAAAAAAAATAATGACAGTTTGTGTTCTGTAAGAGAGAAAGGAATGTGGATGTGGAGCATTTTCCACAGGTTGGAGGACTGGTTATTGCCTTTTCTTAATTACTGTTTTTAAGCCTGTTGTAAATACTGATGGGGAAAAAAAAAAAAAAAAGAAAAATGAATTATCTGCATATTATTATGTTTTCACTCTTCACTAATTTTTACTTGCTTTGCCTGAACTCAAGCCTAGAGAAATGCAGGTCACATGCTAGAGGGTTAATTTAAGCTGCGTTCAGCCTGCTATGTACAGAAGATGTCTGAAGGCTGTAGGCAGACACTGGTTCCTGTAATACAGTCTCACCTATGCAGGATTTGCCAGGGTTCAATGCTCCAAGCTATCTCAGTATATAGCTTTGTATATAAAAATGGCATGATATATTCATAACTTAGTATGAGTGGAAATGCAAAGAACCTTGCCACGTAAGTCACGTAACTTGCATTGTATGAAGTAGTTTGAGGGGCTGTATATGAAACACTGACAGCCATGTGCACAGTGATGCCGATGATATACATAGGGGAAGAAGTAGACAATATTAGATGACACTTGATACAAAAATGCTGACATATATATATTCAGAAAATTCCATGCCAACTGTATATCACACTGGATAAACTATATCCATATCCAAGTGCATCAAATACCGTGAATGCTGTTCAGGGGAAGATGGACGTTCCTGGGCTTCCATCCTTACTGTGGGGATGAGCTCAGACAGGCATGCGCAGGAATTGTTTTGATGCTGCTGTCTTGAAATTGCTTTAGGCAGTTCAGCTTCCTTCAAAGCCAGTCTGCCACTACAGCTGGGAAAAAGTCAAAAGCCACAGGAAAAGAAATTCTCATTTCTTTTCTCAGATCAGTATTGGCATTTTTACATAATACACTATACCTTAGTTACTGCCTGTACTGTCTATAAGAAGTTGTTACTAATGGAAATCTGAAAACTTCATATTTAAAAAACATGAAAGCAAAGCTGAAGAAAAATGTTCAGTACTATTGCACGTTGTTTTTCTGGGGTGACAGTGATGGCTTCTCACTTGCCTGAGATTTGTAGTGGGAGCTTGAAATGGTGTTGGTTTGGAGTTATTTCCCAATTTTACTGCAGAAAAGAGCAACTCTAACAACTGTTGATGAGACATTTTCTTCTCCTTGTCCGCAAATCCTGGAACTGGAAGCAGCCCCTGAACTTCCCTTATTTTCCTATTGCACACTGCTGACCAGTGCAGCTTCTTTCTCTCATTTGTGTTTCTTAGCAAAAATGGTGGCAGTCTGGCAAAGTAGTTCTGAATGTGACTGTTGGAAGAGCTAAACCCATGCCGCTGGAGTAGCAAGAGCACTGTGCACAGTGTGGGTTGCAGGAGGGCTGCAGGAGAACCTGGGGTAGCGGGCACAGTAAGAAATACAGCCTTGTCGAGGTCTCTGCCTTCTTTTCCCACTGGCATCTTGAGGTCACAGATGTGGGGCACAAACCTCACATTCATCCCGACTGGGGACAACATACAGGGGATCTACTGCTGAAGGGGAAGAGTGGTGGCTGTGTGTGCGTCCCCCAGAGCTGTCTGCTCACGCACCCTACTGAGCTGTGGCCCTGGAAGAGCAGGCAGCTCCCGTATGGTGCTACGTACGTGGAAAATATGTCTGTGGCAGAATGCTGAATTATTTCAGCATGTTAAAAATGGGGCAACAGTTGGTCTTCTGCGAGTTGGAATATGATGCCGTACTCCCAAAAGTATTTTTCAGAAGTTATCCAAAAAAGCCCACAATACTCTCGCATGCGTGCCATTAATTTTAACTGCTGCTGGTTCTCCATACAAGTCAAACTTGTAAAAAGCAGCAAAATTTGGACCAAAAAACTGGCAACTCGCAGTAACCCACGTTTAAAAGCTTTCAGTGTGTGTCAGAAAGATTACCCCTTATAAAGGAGTATCACAGTAATTAACAGTAGTGAATCTTAAAACGAAATTGCAACTACTTCTGTGTTATATAAAACACTAACTTAAATGCAGTTACTATTTCCGGAATGCATTTATTGGATAAAAAGAATAATGTAACTTTTAATTGAGGTATTTTCTTCCCACCAGGTGGTGAGAATGCAGAAAACTCCTACTAGCTTTTTCTAAAAGTTTTTCCCGTATGACTGATGGGATATCAACACAGGAGATTCCATATCTGCAGCGAGAGCAGTCTGGATGTCCACCAGTCTATTCTGGAGTATTCCCACTTTAGCAAGAGAAGCTTTTCTTAAACTGTAGGCTACTAAAAAGGAACGTGGCTCTATTTCAGAGCTGTGAGTGTCCTTCAGTCCTCGCTCTTGAGTCTCAGTAGGTTTTGATTGTGCCACAAACTTCTGTAAATTTATTGATATGTAAATATGCTAGATTTCTTTCTCTGAACTCATTTAGCAATGGCTGTTCAGTTAAGGACAGAATGGTTTATTTTTATTTGGTTTATAATGCCATTTGTGTCACAGGGCACGAAGTTGCCCCTGCTGCACAAACATTAATCTAGATAGTCTTCTAGTTTTCCATTGTCTTTCACCTCACAGGGCTACATTTAGGTTCTGTACTGGAAACAAACAAAATACAATTCTTCACCTAGAAAAAAAAAGTTTCCTGCCAGATTGACGAGAGAGATCTGTGTAAAGGGAGGGGTGTGGAGAGAGCAGCAAAAGATTCAGTTCCTCAGCACTTTTTTTTTAATACAAGAACTCAAGGGAATATTGGAAATCGTAAGTAGTAAGGTTTGAAACAAAACAAGTATTTATTCAGCTGGCTGTGCAACTCCTGCTGCAGGATGTTGTACGTAAAGCTACATGGATCTAAAAGGTGACTGAAAAATTCCTGAAAGGAAAAACACACACGCAGTTCTCTTTGAAAGTCACTGAACCACGAACGTGTGGTCTGACTAATTCTTAAACTTGTTATTCTTCATCCCTGCGACAGCCGGACTGAGTAGGACCATTGTAGAAGGGTAGCAGAGAGTGGTTTCCTGCTGCAAGACCTTCTTTTGAAAACAGAGGAAAGGGTTTGCTCGGTCCATATGAAGAGTGCATGTGAATGATCTGACTTCATGCACTAGCTGAAGAACACAGAATAACCCACCTGTCTTGCTAGGGCATGGATGCTGAAATACCTGAAAATGCTTCTAAAACAAATGATGGCTTTCAGAACTTATAATGACAAAGAGACTTTCCATCTCATTTGAAGAAGTGAAAAGGAGAGGGTTCATTTCCTGTAGAGGGGATTCTAATTGAAGCTACATGTTTTGTTATGCTCTTACATAAATCAGAGCATCAAGGTGTGCCATTACTCATGTTGTAAATTACTAGCACCTTTTTTTAATGCGAAGTTTGTAAAGCAGAAGAGCCGTGAGGGACGGTAAGACTGTTGGTAAGTTTTCTTTAAATGCTCCTATTATAAAAATTCTTCACCTGTACATATGCACTCTGCTCAGTCTTCATTTTACAAGAACGTATTTGATGTGTTTCATTATCTTATGCCTTCTTATTGAATGAATTGTGTATCAAACTTTACGCATGAATGGATTCTCCAACAAAAAAAACCCGTAAGTTTAATCTCCAGTGTGGCTTCAGCTATGTGTTTAGCAGAGTCCCCTACCGGTATATGGCAACACAAATGCCCTAGAACTATTAGAAAACATAGAGATTGAAAGCCATTAAAGATCTTCCTAAACCTTTGCAGAAGACTGTTTGTAGTTCACATGTCATTAGGACAGGAAATATTTTTAAAGTGTTCGCAAACCAGGAGAAATAGTCTGTTAAAAATATCAATGCTGTGCCCTGCTCATAATTGGCCCGACAGTTTTTTTTTACATACCTCAACATCAATAAACTGTTGCTAAACTTCTGTTTCTGGTCCATAAAATACAATGTTTTTTGTGTAATGTTAAAATCCTTTTTATATTTCTAAGAGGAAGCTTCTCAGCATTAAAAGCACTTACCAAATCAGCTATCCATGTCTGAATTCTATTTGTCTCACGCTGGCATTAAATCCATTAGATCAGTGTATAGCTTCCTTCAGTTATTGTTGCTGGTTCTTACTGGTACATACAGCGAAGCTTGCTAGAATTTTCATCATCTATTAGAAGATATTTAGCTTTCTTTCTACTTAGGATATTAATCAGGAAGCTTAAAAAAAGAGAAGTTCAGGTTGCTGTTGTGACAATTCCCTGTGGGTTAAATCATGGATTAGAAGTGCTAGTTCTAAGAGTGAGATTTTTCAAAGTGCATTTTCTGTGTGAGAAGTGAGAAGAAAGGTATGAATTCCTGATGAAGATCCTTCAGGAAAGCATAACTTCAGACAGCGTTGCTTACAGAAACGGGTCTGCTGCTGTGTTTTTATCTGCTTAAGCAGAAACTTGGACAACATCTCCAACTTCAGCAGCGCAGTCACTGTGTCTGACCTGAAGCAACACACGCTAAGACAAGCACCGGGAAAACCTGAGTGACGAAGAGAAAGCCTCTTGTGAGAGCCTCTGCTTCTGGTAGGCCGTTCCAGCAGCGATGCACTGTGTGTAATGTGCTTATTTGGGTATTTGAAAGGTCCTTTCTAGATCTCAGTGACTCTTAAACTGTAGAACCAGCATTTTCTGAATTGAGAGATGAATACATTTGAAGTCCAGCTTCTAGATGCTTACGAGTATTGTATTTATCTACTTGTGGAAGAAGAAATACAATCATCTCAGCACACCTGGTAGCAGAGATGGGACAGCACCAAACTGTCTTGGAAGCACTCTGTTGCCTGCGTTCTTGGACAACATGAAAAATGAGAATCACTTACTAAAATGTAGCAGTATGGATAAAGTAACAGTTTAATTTTAACCGTTGGTTTGTTTACAATATATTTCAAAGACAGTCTTCCATTTCCCTATTATGGAGAGTGTAAATTAACTCTGTTCATGTATTTAGCTAGACAAACCAATGATTTTCTTAGGCGAAGTGAAGTTTTATGGTACCATTCAGGCACATGTGTGTACACAGTACTCATGTAAACAATAGCAAGGGAAAATACAAGCAGTGTTTCACTTAAGCCATATATAAAATCAGCTGAAGAGTCAATTTACAGTGCAAATCTGAATGAGAATCAACAGGATTAAAACTTCCAGAGTTTTGTTCTGAAGTGAAACTCTTAAAGCATAAAAGGATGAAAAGAGGTTTAAAACTCTTTAATGCAGTCCTGAGCACCACATTTTCTTCAACTGTGTAGAGGAAATGTAATCAGTAACACCAGTTAACATGTTTTGACCTGTCAGTCACCATGACCAGTATAAGCATGCGGAGTGACTGTACAAAAGAACCACACTGTGAATGGCCCTGCAGCAGACTGTACCCAAACTAAATACATTTTACCATCTCCAAAATACAGTTGTCTTCCTGCCTCTAATACAAACTTAAGATACCTATTTGGTCTATACAAGGCAAGTTAAAAATAACTGTATAGACAGCAACTAAAGCTAGGTTCACTCATACAACATCTCATGCAGTAACCCTGCTGACAGTTAAACACGATTATAAATGTGAGACAAAAGAGCTGCTGAAGAAAACAGTTGCTAAAGTACTTCATAAGCTTAGTCTCTTTATTATCTCATAGTTAAAATTCCCTTTACATCCAGGTGGTACAATTGCTTGAGGTGTGCTTGATTTGTGTAAAGAAAAATAGAATTTAAGGCATGTTTAGTGTATTATGGAAAAGAAATATTAAATAGGTGAACTCTCTTCTTTCCAGGTAAGCATAACTTAGAAAACCAAGGACGGCTGACAGAAATTAGCTTAGTTAGCCCATTTTGACCTACATAAAGAAATAACAGAGCCCCCCCCCAGGCAACTTCCAAGAGAAATGACTGGTTACCTCTTCAAACAAATAAGCAAAATTCATTTAACATAAGAACACCACTAGTGCTTTTATACCCTGCATTGATGTCCACGTAGCAGTATATCTGTCTGCTATATTCATCTCTAAAACATTTAATGCTATCATTCTAGACAAAACACAATTAAGCAGCACTCATGGAAATTGTCAGTTATTGCAAATCTGCAAACGCAAATAGAAACAAACGTCTAAAAGGGGACAGAAGCGTTAGTCCAAATCTTTCTGTCAATGTAATCCCGGTGAACAAAGAAAAAGTAACGTTACTGAGAAAATGATGAACTCTTACAAAGAGTCAGGCTCAATTTTTCAAGTACTTAGGTGTGGTTTTTTCCTAAAAATACAAGGCTATGCTAGTGGGTTATGTAGCGTAATGAGAGTACTTGCGTGAGGTATCATCTGTAAGCCACTGCCATAAATATAAACAGGTATACGCCATTGAGTTTGTGTTGTTTTTGCCACAGTTGCTCTGAAAGAAATTGTGGAAAACAGCAGAAGCGTGCTTTAGCAGGACAGAAAGCAGCCCCTGCTGCACACAAACCTCCACTGGTAACAGAAGAACAGGCTGAAAAAGTAAGTTAGACATATATCAATAATACATCTGTTAAATATCATAGTAAAATTCTCCTTTTGGTATTACTGATACTATAGATGCTATTAGTGTTTGGATAGACACATACAGGAATATGCACAACCAGAAGTAAATCTTCAAAGCCATCTTAAAAAAATAAAAGCTAAATTAGCAATAAGCTACACTGCAAAGAGCTTCCTGCAGAATTCTATATTTAGGGTGAAAATCTCTGAACTAAACTAGCTACTGTATTACAGAATGGCTTGCTGTGTAATCTTCATCTTGCTTTTTTCCCCGCCCAATCTGTCGTCTTTAGGATTGTGATTCAATGATTGTTTAGCAGCAATTTTAGAGAACTGTAAATTCTTTTATTAACAGGCATTATAAACAGATACCGCTACTTTTATTTAAAAACCATGAGTGCCACATTGATGAATATACAGCTCATGAATAACTTAAAGAAGTGTTTCCCATATTAAAAGGCAATGCACACAGCATACAAAAAGTGTACTAAACAAAGCTATGAGGGTACGTGATTGAAGTGTCTAAAATGATATATACAGTACATAATTACTTTTTTTGTTTGTATTCAGTATAGGCTTCAATACTGTCATCCCCATCATGCCTCACTCTCCCCTGACACTGAATTTTGCACTTCTTCTTCCAAAATTGGTACAATCAGGTTATCCTTGGACATCAGATTATACTTCATCACAAATTTAGTGAACCGGTGACACAAGAAAGTTTCGTTCTGGAGATGAAAAAAGGGGAAAAAATATATACAGAGAAGGAATATTTTAAGCAATTGAGGAAGACATAATTAAACTGCTTTTATCTAATTATGTAATGGATTTAGGAGTCTTAGAAACAAGTAGCAGTGCTAAAATGATAAATTTATATGACTTCTTTTAATACGTCCCATTTACTACTCGATTATAAGCTTGAACTTCAGTTGGTGTTTTGGTTCATGGCTTAAGTCGTAGCTCAATTTAACAGTACTTAAGGAAGAATGTATTAAGATACCAGCACAGTCCTGATCTACTCTCCAGAAAAGGATTTTAAGGTATTAAACTCCTGCATACACTATCCCCACCAAAATGCACACAACCATTCCACAGCTGTTCCAGCAACTTGGAGTGGTTGGCAAATGTCTCCTTCTACATGCAGCTACCTCCTGATCTATTAATTTCTACTTACTGGGTAAAAAAAACCCAAACCCTTGAAGTGCCACTTGTTTATCTGCTTTTATGCAGCTTTACAATTATAGTCCTTTAACTGGCTGCATAACACATACCGTCAGGAAATATATGTATATTTCTGTGAGTGTTTTGAATACATTTGGGAACCTTTAAAATAAGATGATGAATTTGTGTTGCTGGAATAAAACCAAGTAAAGGAAAGGATAACCAACTGGCTATATGAACTGAACAAATTACTTTTCACTTGTAACTTCCTGAGACTTAAATCACAGCATGGAATTTCAGTTCTTAGAGAAGTATTATCTACTGTAATGAATACTTTGCATCAGTGCAGATCTGTTAGTGTTAAAAGGCAGCAATACATTTATCACAGCTGTAACTTCAGCAAGTAACTGAACTGTTAAACTACTTACTTCATATTCATCAAATATCTGCCGATGATGAAAATAAGCATGTGAAAATATTCTGTAAATCCTTCGGCACACAGATCCTAATTTGGCTACAGAGGATTCCTTTATGCTAACCCTGTAAGCACCAGGAGAAACGTTACAAAACAAATCTACTGCAGTGACAACTGAAATACACGTCAACGTCAATTCTGACTGTTAAACTACACTGCGAAGTTACATACTCACTTCAGAGTGAAGTTTTACAGATACGCCTGCAGCTGCTTATTTCTGCATGAATAATAAAAATGTTGATGCATGCTGCACATGTAAAAACTGTACCATTTGCCTGCAGTATATAGAAATAGCTGGTGGGGGCTGGATCTCTGGTTTCTAGCAATGAAAAGCAAAGGGAAAAAGACTTCCAGAGAAGCACCATTTTGACTTCTCTGGTTAGGTTTCCATGATCCAACATAGCAGGCTGCCCACTGAATGCACTCAGTCTGTCTTCTGCTGCCCCACACTGGATTGCTGCTGCTTTCTGGAGATTTTCAGTGCAGTACTGTATAAGTCCTCTGTCTGTTTTAAGTCCTGTTACGTAGACTGGCATGCCAGTGGAAGCCTCGTAGCAATACTAACAAATATTAGGAAAACAAGTAGTTTCCAATTGAAAAGCACCCATGTCAGTTCCAGCTAATGGCAGACTGTTTCAGTAGGCAGGAATTCTTTCTTGGCTTAAAAGTGACAGTTACTGTACCAACACTGGCCCATTCTGTAGGACTTGTGATGCTCTCAGTAGTATTCCATGAAAATGGTGCTACACATTTCTATGTGGTCTTAAAGTGATTAGGTGCCATCTACACCCCCCCGCTCCCAAAAGAAAACATTTTTACCTGCTGGGGAAATACTTGTTGCTATTCAGAAGACATGCAGCTCCATCAAGTGTGTGTCTGGTGTAGTCTATAGCGGGACACTACAAAATACGGTGAGCACATGCATGACATTATCACATAACTTATTTAAAGAAAAACAATTAAGTTTCCTGATGCTTTTAATATCATTAGCCATTTTTATTCCCAGAAATTTTTTACAGCTTCTCTGAAGGTCTGGCTATATTTCCTTCTCAAGCAGGATGTTGCTTTTCTTTGTTTTACAACCCATGTCAATTATTTCAAGAGAAAAGTTACTATGGAAATGTGATCATGTGCATCAGTAGTGAATTTTATGCATCTCCCTACGTAACACCTTATAATGCAAATACATACTGGAAGTACCCTAAAAGGACAAACATTCCTTATGTCACAGCTGACTTGTTTCTCACATCGTCAAGCTTCCAGACTACTGCTTTTACATCTTAGCCAAAAAGAGTTTCAAATCAAAAGCAAAAACACGGAACTGCCCCTAAGTATAATCACCGTTTTTAACCTTGTCAAAGAAAAACAAAAGCATTGTTCTAAATAAATACATAATTAGCCAAGACCTGTCTCTGCAATCAAGTATGTGCAGAAGAAAAGGACAAAAGCCAATGAGAACCAGGACAGGCAGTGAGAGATCAGCAATGCCTGTCCATATTGTCGTCCCCTGCTTGCAGAGGAATGAGTTCTCAGTTGTAACTTTTGGTCAGCAGTCTCTCAGGGTTGCCTCGCTCACTCCCTGACCATGAGGCAATAGCTATCAATGTGGAAAACAGCAGATGAAAGATGTTCAGAGATAACCAGTATTACCTCCTCTTCTCTCTGACTGCAAACAACGCCTAGAGAGAATGCTGTCATTCTATCTCTGATACTGCTGTAGGAAGCAGCTCCCTCCTACCTTATCCTACCTTCTCTAAACCCACTACCGAACAGGAAGGAAGGAAACCTCAAGTGATTGTTCTTAACCCACAAAAGCTCTCAGCTTGACTAAGAGGCCAACTGCAGCAGTCTCCTCGTGAGCTGCGAGGTGTAGAAGAAAACCTTACATCAGTAGGGTCAGTTTTACACAATGCATCCGTACCTCTTTGGGAGTTTTATGAGCCGCACAAAGAAAAATCCATTGCTCAGTTGCTGTCATCTGAGTACATGTGTCTGGGTGACACTCACTCTGTTAAAACAATTGTTCAGTTACAAAAGCCAGTTTCAGTTACCCAACAGCAAAAACAATCAGATGGTCTTTTCAAATCACTTTCTTGTCCTGCCCACCACCAAAAAGAGTTATGTGCTACAAGTCTTTAAAACCCTAAAAAACCTCTTACCTGAAACCGCTGCTTAAGCGTACGTGTATAAATTTAGAAGAAAGCTCCACAGACTCCGCATCAAGTCTCTTCCCCAGTACAATATAAAAATATCAAGGAAAGAATTACCTGAAGCTTGACAGCTAGTCCATTGAGCTCAAGGCAGAATTGTCTAAAAAGGAATTTGAACACAGCATCAAAATCAAGCCATTTGTTTACACACTGGAAATACTGAATACAAACAGAATGATACATTCTGATCTTCTTAACAGATGCTAACATTTTTTTGAAATGACTGTTGTACAGTGGAAAAAATGGAACAAGAGAAACATCATACTTTAAGAATACCATCACATAACGTCAGCTGATGGGACACTTGAAAAATTCCTATGTGCAACAGGCTATGAATGAACACACTATGAAAAGACTACAGGTTGAGAGAAACAGAATGCTTACCAGTGTATCTTTTTTACTGACTACAACGTACATTTGAATTTGTACCTGACAGCACAGGCTAAAATTCACAATTTCATGGAGGCGTTTAAGATATAGATTTCATTAGGGAAGAAATACTATTTCACAAATAGTAGTTAAAAAATACAGAACACTTAGAGAAAATTAAGAGCATAATTTGCATATGTGCATCGTTCCATCCCGCTGAGATACACATCCTCCAAACCAGTTAAGTACCCAAAGTACCACCACGGATGATTAACAGTGGGAGACTTCTAGAAATGCAGCTTCCACTAGAATGTGCATGGAAGGCATTCCTAACTTCTTTAATTCACATCCCCCCCAGACTACACAAATCTGAATAGTGTTTTCCAGGAGTGATGTGTCTGTAGTGAGAAGTCACTCCCATGAATCTACTATGATTTTCACTGTACGCAAAAGGACAAAGAAAACGAGAGCCAAGAGCGTAGGAGGCATGAATCTGCAGTAACTGTTCTTACTTGTGAAAAGAGATGCAGTAAAGCATGTATGATGAACATCATCTTTTCAATTAAACAGAGAATGGCAATATGTTTTGAATTTCCTTACTGTAAAACTGTAATATGTAAGAACTGTAGTTCCAGAAAAAAAAAAGCACTGGAAGTATCTGGAAGAATGAAACTTGTATTCCCAATAAGTGAAGGTTAAGTACTAATGACACCAGGAGAAAGTCCTGTGGAAATTATGACTATTTCTGTAGGAAAAGTATGTCAGAAAAACTTGTGAAGGACAGTTCTTAAAAAGTATTACATCAGAGAGCATAAAGAACAAGTAATTCAGAAAATTACCCAATACAAAATTATTAGAGTATTTAATAGTAGAAATACCAAACTTAATTAAGTTGAATATGCCAAGTTAAAAGCAATAAAACCCACCGCCACGATCAATGAACAAAACTCAGACTCGGGACACCACGTTGATGAAGATGAATTCTCACCTTAGATGTTCATACTTCCATACGCCTTCATCCTGGCCTTCGGGAGGTTCAAGGATCTTATCAATGTTGGAACAGTCTGCCCGTATGTTTTGCTGGATGTACTAAAGTGGAGAGGGAGAAACAAAAACTAGATCTTGTTGTAATTACAGTAAAATGATATATTTAGGACATTACTATGCCTTCAAGAGATTCACTTTCCCAGAGATAAAGTCATTTTCCATTTATTTAGGAAGTGATGGATAGGCTAAAAAGTTAAACAGTAGTTGTTTTTTTTACAACCTGTAGTGGAAACGCTAAGTAAGACACGGCCTGAAGCAGTGATGGAGCACCTGGTGGAAGGCAGGGCCTACCCAGGGGTGCTCAGGTGCATGCAAAGCAATACAAAGCACCTGAGTGACTGGAAGGGGTGGAGCCAGGATTCCCCCCCCTTCCCAGACCTCATTTAAGGGTTGGCAGTGGAGGTGAGGGCATCTTGCTGGAAATCCCTGTGTACCTGAGGCCTTACAAAGGTAAGCAGGTTTTCTTTCTTTGTTTTTGTGCCCATGGCTGTTGTGTTTGGGCTTGTTCTCATTTGCTGCAGCCTAGGGTTGTGCCACCCTGCTATTACTGCTGTACTTTCCATCACATTCCAGCATTACACAACCCCACCATTTTCTTGTATCTGATTTGTCTAAACCATACTTGAGAATTCCAGCTATTTCTCCACATCCAATTTGTAATTACTTCAGTTTTTTACATTTCTGAAATTCACTCTTTTGCAGCAATGTTGTAAGCAGACCAATAACGTGCCATGATGCCTTTGTTTTGCTTTTGTTTGTTTGCTTGTTTTAAAACAAAAAATAGGAAAGTTGAGAAACTGAGTTTACCACCACCGTTTCAGGTAAGTAAGAGTACCTGCTGAACAGCCAATGTACTATCCATCTCCTCAAAGGACTCATCAGGCCAATTGTAGAAATCCTGTTTAAAAAAGAAATTAAAGCAACTGAACAAAAAGAAGAGGAGAGGAAGAAAGGTGCAGTATGCTTAAACAGGAGGGAACATAAATGCAGGCTTAGTTCACACCATTCCAGGAAATGACATCTTAATAGAAGCAGCACGCAAACTTGGTGAAGCAACGCTTAGGCTCCTAATGTGCCAGTATTCAAACATCTGTTTGACTTGGTGAGCAGTAAATATTGCCTCGTCCACACATCTTGCTGCAGCCTTTGATTTTTAAATCAAATGCTTGCATACAGCATCCGTTTCACAAGTTAGACAACATAAGAATGGGAATGCTGTGGAGAGCAGCATTATCCAATTGGCACTAAGCTAAAAATCCCAGTGTATTCCAGTAATAACGTACCACTAAAAGCACAGTCTGCAAGCTGACACTGCACCGCAGACCCAACTGTGTGCTGTGTTCCTTTTGGCCCAGTCAGTGTGCTGCTGCACACCCAGGGGTAACAGCTCTGCCAGCCTACAGCATTCAGTGCTGCCAACAGCAACAACCTCCTGAAGTCTCACGTCAGGCCCAGCCGCATGTCAGTGTCCTGCAGCAGTTCTCATTCAGTGTGAATACGGTAACCCCAGAGATAGAGGATTTCTAACTCTGTGTTTTCTGAATCTCGCATTCAGTGCTACTTCTCCTGGGATCCAGAAGCATTACATGTTGGCCTCCTGCTGCTGACCTCATGCTACAGTGACTCAGGGAAGGCGTTCTCCCTGTGCAGCTCAGCAAGCTGCTCTGCGACAACTTGAAAGAAAGGAACAAGCACTTTGGATGTTGGGTCGTTGTATTTACACACTGTAGAGCTATACCACAGCGTAATCTAGAATTAAATACAGTCACGTACAAAAGTAGTATCTCAAATTCTTCAGCCCACGTGAGTTTTACTGTATATTTCATAATTTCACTAAATGCGGTTCTGTATTTTTCAGGATACCCAGAAGATAAGAAGCAGAAGGCAGATGCTCCACAGGTTAAGCATGCACGGAACGCAGCACCGCACAGCACTGTGCAGTGATGCACCTCTGGATGTTCTGCCAAAGGCTAACGGGGGAAAGAGATGCCTCCTCCACAGCACTGTGCTATTCACTGCTCTGCTGCTGAGCTCTCCCGGCAACGGCAAAATGAAGACGACCCCCGCAAAGGCCTCATGGACGGCTCGCCTCGGGAGTAATCCGAAGAGGACCGCAAACGCCCGAGATGCGCCCCTTTGAGGCGGCCTCGGAAGCGCCGGCGCGGCGCGGTTGGTGAGCAGGAAGCGGCTGACAGCCGCGTTACGTAAGGGCGCCCGGGCCGAGCTGGGCCTCCGCAGGGCCGCGGCTCCGGCCTGGTGGTGCCGCTGCTGCAGCGCGGGGTGCCCGGCGCGGACGGGTAAGTGGCCTCCGCGCGGGGGAGGCGCGAGGCGGAGGAAGCCGCGCTTCGTCCCAGTGACGCCGGGTTATCCGGCGACGGAGCTCAGCGGGCCGCGGCCGGGCGTCGGCAGCCGCACGGAAGTACCCCCGGCCCCGCCGCTCCCCGCGGCCTCCTCAGCCCCCGGCAGGACAGGCCCCGGCCCGGTCGCGCGGAACAAAGCGGTCCAGCGGAGCGCGGCCCGGCCGGGTAGCGCCGGGCCGGTAACGGCGCCCCGACGGCTGGCCCGGCCCCGCACCTCGGCGGCGGCACCGCCTGCTCCCCGGTTCTGACCGTGCAGCTACGGCGCCTCACCTGGGCCTTGGTGCCCGGCCTGTTCCTCCTCAGCACTGCCGTCCCCTCCGCCATGACCATAGTGACAGCGGCGCCAGGACCCGGATGTGGCGGCGCCGGGCGGGGCGGAGGGCGAGGGGGACGGCGCAAGCGGCCGTTGGGCGGGGCGGGAAGTCTCGCGAGACGCGGTGAGGAAGCGGCCTCGGGCGGCGCGCTGCGGCTGCGTGGGCGGCCGCGGGTAGGAGGTGTTTCGTGGGCGCTGCTGGGCCCTGGCCGTCCGAAATGCGCCGTGGTGAAGGCAGAGGTGATGACGCCGCAGAAAGGGGTTGTGGTGGGACAGCAGCGAGCTGGTCAATGCTCAAGTGATAAGAAGCACGGAGCGGTGCCGCTCCCCGCCTGGGTGTGGGCACCAGCCCGCCCCGAGTTTGTGTGGGGGGAGCGGGAGTTCCCATGCACGGCACGCTGTAACGCGGGTGCATCTCGAGGGGCCCGGTGCCGCTTGCTCTGGTTACTGTTTTACTGGTGAGCCGCAGGTCAGCCTTACTGCCCCTGTGCCCCACAGCGTGAAACTGCTCCTCTCAGCATTTTCTCCGAGGTGAGGAGGTTAATAACAGTAGGAGTAACCACTGTCCTAGTGAAGGGTATGCGTGTCATGCTGCCACGTTAGATCTGCTAGGATCTTGCATTAATTTTTTATGAGATTGATTTATAATTAGCCAGTCCCAAGTAACAGCAGTGCTAACTATTTCAGTCCCTAATAACACAGCCTTGTGTTGTTCCTTTTTTTTTTTAAAATCAATTTCAAGGTTCAGCTGGCATCTAAAGCACAGAACGGGGTGAGATGTGACGTTTTCAGTTGTCCCTGACTTCTGTTTCACGGACATCTTGCTGCTGAAACGCAGATAAATCTGGCTGAGAACAAACACCTCTCTGTGCGAAATGCGCTCACCCCTTCAGTTTGAAACTGGCTCACTTCTGTGGAAAAAAAAAAAGAAAGTTTCTGAAGTGTTTCTTCATCAAGATATTTAAATCTGTACATTTTTTTTTGTTGCTCCTTGACAATTACCCCCTTATTACTGGAAGCTGGTTTTCATTTTTCTTTTATTGAATTTCCAGTGGTTCTTAAACAAAATCTGATCAACAGTAATTCAACATCATGGTTTTTATCTGGTCTGCATTGTTTCATGAGTGAAAAGGGGAATATTTGGCCAAAATCATCCTACCCCTGCGCTGTTAGGGCCTGGACATTCCTCTCTAGACCTTCTACTTAGTGGGGTGTGAAAGCTTTGCCTTGTTCTTACTGTGGCAGGGTAACAGGCGGGATGAGAGGCCTTCTGAAACCAGTACTGCTGCTGCCAGGGGAGCCCTTTCTAGAATGGGGAGAAAAGGAAGTACAAAACATAGATGGCGTCTGCCTTCGTTCTTTATGCTTCAGACTGCTGGAAAGAACTGGATCCTCACCAAAGAACAGGTAGGGCTATATGTGACTTTTTTTTTTTTTTTTGCACAAATTAAAGCTTTGACGTTTGAGAAATCAGTGGAACAAACAAGTCTAAATTCTTACAGAAGCACAAGAAGGAGCATTTGTCACTGGTACTGACTTACACTCTATAACCCAGGGGATACAAAATTTGGTATGTAGCCATGGACTTAAAAAACAGTAATGGCAGATGGATCACCTTGGCAGCGTAGTAGGTTACACTGTCCTTGCTGACAAGGACAGCCTCATGGTGCAGGAATAAAATGTTCTGCCTATTGACACATCCAACACACAAGCATGTCCTCCATTTGATTAGGCTACGGGATGCTTTTTCTTGTTTTTTCTATCCACATATCTCTTACTCCCATGAAACTTCTAAGAAGATGTGACATTTATTTTGAATGTGTTGTATAAAGACTAGATACACCCGAGAAGCATTTTGTTTAGTAAGTATGACAGCAAGGTGCTGAAGATCTCCTGGGGCTGAAAGCACGAGTTGGAGTTTGGGCTGGGAGCAGAGATCTATGTTGTGCACTTGGTAACATGGCAGTGCTGGTTCAGTGCAGGCTAGGCTGGCAGGGCAGCCTTGGCCAAGGACTAAGGGAAGTGGTGCAGGTAGTAAAGGTGTACGTGCTACCTCTGTTCCTCAGGGTTGCCTGGTCTCTGGTTGCACCACCATGGATTAGAGCAGCTCTTCACAAACAAGAACTGTGAACCTCACGAGTGAGGATCCTATACAAATGATCTCTAAAAGACAGTATTTTAATGCTGAAGTGCTAGGCTTAAACATTTACCTGTTGGGTATTGTTTCCTACTGCACCTTTTTTTCTCCTCAAGATGTCATCCAGTTTCCGTAAGTTAATTAAGCTGTGAATACGTTAAATACATTCCCCCTCTCAGTATGTGACTACACCAGAATACCTGCCTTATCACACAAGATGAAAGCATGCTTGCTGCAGGGGAGGATAATGCTTCTCACTGAGCCTGTGTTTCATTGTGCAATAAATTGTCTTTTAAGATAACCGTGGTGAGATAACCTTGTTTCTGCTGTAACGTGTGCTGCTGGAACTACTGTAGTAAAACCCCCAGGGCACATTTCAGGTCAGCCTGTTGTGCCAAACGATTTCTCTATTATCTTGTTAGTGCCCACTCCTGCTTAGTGGGAATTCACTACCACCACCCTGGCAGAGCAGCTTTTGCATGGCTTGCCTACAGCTCCAAAGCAGGTGGTCACCAGCTACAGGGAACAGAAGACACTACAGTCAACTTGTAATGAAACTGCTGAGAGATAATTAACATTGTGTAAAAAGTGGCAACAGCTCACCCCCAGCAGAAAGTACATTGTTTTAGAGTGTGTGGAAGCTGAAGTTCCTCACTATAGCTACTGAAGCTGATAAATATTTTTTTATTACAGTCCATTATCTGCAGGCTTACAGTTTATCTAGCACTGTTGATTTTATAACAGCTTTAATTCAATAAGAACTACTATTTCTCTGCTATTGATTTTGGTAGCAATAAGTGCTGTATGGATTTATTTCACGTAAGCCTGTATCAAAGCCTTTTAAGCCAGTCTGTGCTCTCAGGCTGCGCTACTAGGTCAACACATACCAACTGTGAAGGCATACCTAGGAACAGTATAAAGTGCAGATCTGTGCAGTCATGTGCAAATAACCTTGAATCGAATCCATTCCCAAGGGAAAAGAGGGCAGTAAGAAATATGCCTATGTGATTGCTTAAGCATGAGTTGAGTAAATATCTTACTGTTTAAGAATGCTACATAAAAGATAAATGAAGTATAATTTGAGAAATACAGTATCAGCTCTCTACTAAGTTTTGGGAGAGGAAGAGATCAGGCAAGATGAAGCAAATTTATTTATCAACTACTGCATTAAGATCAGCTCCAATTATGCCAATTAACTTCTGTAGGGAAGGTAGTCAGTAGGCTAAAAATTACTGAGATAGATAGGTAAGAAAAAGCATTAGAAATCTTTTTAGTGGAGGCATCATTTGCAGCAAGCTCTGAGCCTGGGGCAGGATGGTTTGTGTGTGTTTATCTTGCTCTGTACCAAACATCTTGTTCTCTAGCACTAGCTAATACTGGAAACGAAGTCAAAAAGAATCTGTTACTTCAGGTAATGTCTGAGCTGAAACAAAGCCACTCTCTCCTTTAGTCTCTGTGTAATAACCACTTGGAATTTGTTCCCCACCGCTAGACAAATTAAGTTTCATTGAAGTATTACTACAACTAAAATATGTTCTGCAGAGATGACTTCAAGACATCAGACAACTGATACTCAGTTTCGCAGAGCAGTAGCAGAAACTGAGACAGAAGCAGCATAGTTTGAGAAATTTATTGTAAAGGCCTTCACAATTTAAGTACACAGACAAGGATATAAAAATGATGTTGTTTGGAATAATTAAGGCTGGATGGTGGTCATCTGCATTTCACTGTTAGTGGAACTCAAGCAAGAGCAACCAATTTCTGACTGTACATACTTTTATTTCTGTTCCATCATTACCGTGAGATCGCAAGTTATTTCAGAGACTCAATGCCTGCTTATTATAAAACAAAGGACATTATTTACATGATGAAAGAAAGCATTTCAGAATTTTAGTGGAATGGATGACTGATACTGCAACAACTTCAGTCCAGGTATTTTCCAAGAATGTCGCCATCTCTAAACAAGTAGTAGTCCTGCAAGTAAAAGAAATGATAGCATCACAACTCATTTTATCAGCTGTTTTGCAGACACTGTCTTGTTCTGAAGGCTACCACACGTGACAAAGTACAAAATCAGAAGTGCGCTAACTACAGCTTGTTCTACCTATTGGACTTTTTGTCAAGATTCTTCCACACAACACAACTTGGGAATGCTATCGAGTTATTCACTTCAGTAGCAGGAAATGCAAGTACTGTAAGAGGACAATTCTGTAGGCTTTCCCCATCAAAAGCAAGGATTCTCAAAGCCCCTTAGGCTTCCCTCTATTGCTTGCTTGGCAGGTGAAGGCACTTTGTCCACCCAGTGAAGGTCAAGCCGGATGTTTCTTTGGTTAATTTCTTTTAAGTAAGAGTTGAATTAACAAGTACTACAGGGACAAAAAAGTGCCTTGATTTAGCTGCTCCCACTTGAATACCAACAACTGAGTTTATTGAATGCTGCTAATCCCACTAGGTATTACACACCATATTTACTACTGACTGTGTGACATTCTGGGAACCAGTTCAATTTTACCTTCACAAAATGGGAAAACATACCTTATCTTCTAGTACAATCTTGGTACCACCATATTCTGGTAGCAAAACCTTTTCACCAACTTTTACACTCACTGGATGAATCTCACCATCCTGAAAGAAAAAAAATCCTTCATGTTACACAAGTTAAATGGAAAGGTAGTGTCAGAACTGCTCCACACTGCAATGGTACATCCACATAACTCATTCAAGAGGTCACAGTAACTCTACATTTCAGTTGAACAATAAAACTAGAATATTCAGGCTTACTAGGAGGAAAAGCACACCACTCAGTTTTCAAGCATTACAGTCCCACAACATTTAAGCAGTAATTTTCTGAATGAAAAAGTGCCATTTAGTTCCAGTGTAAACACAACAGTGAAGTCTTCTCAACAAGAAAAAATCAGGAATTGATAGACCACAGAACTCCTTTCTGAAACGATCGGATCAAGTCAGTTTCAATGTTCTGTAAGCATTACTAATTTCTTTAAGCACCAGTTAGTATTACTTTCCCATCTTTGTTACTTTGAATAATTTTTCTGTGTTGCTGACAATTCTATATCAGTTGTTCTAAACAGAGTAAAGTTCCGTTGCAGTTCTGTTACTATAAATTCAGTATAACAGCATTAGTCAAATAGTCGTACCATTTTGCAATGTAATGCTTTGAGAAGCAGACACAGACCAAAAAACCAACCCCTGATGTCTATGGAGACTCACAGGCAAAGTCTGAGTCAACATGCGCAAGTTAAATTTTAACCTGCTTTCTACCGTTGGGACTAACTGACCACTATTCAGATGGGGGAAGAATCCTCCAATAGCGAAGCCAGTAGCCACGGCATTTTAAGAAGGTGAAATGAAGTTAAAAGGTCTTTGTCAGGATCCCAGAAGTATTCAACAGTCAAAGATTAAGAAAACTCAATTAACATTTATTTCTACCAATTCCTGATTTTTTTGTTGTACGTTACGCCCGATCCTTATGGACAATGATTTTTGAACATGACAGTGAATGCCACACTCAGAACAACAAAGAAAACCACGTTAACTATTGTTTAAGGATGCTTACAAATAGCAGGATTCAAAAAGCAAGTATTTTCCATTTTGCAAACGTTCAAGGAAGACTGGAATTCAAGGCCAGAGCCAGGCAGGGGAACTGAAGATTTCTACCTCCCCTTTGAACCTGCACTTCCAACTTCAATCGCCCTCTCTCAATTTTTGTGATGTATCACTAAACTTACACTGCAGCCATCCCTTTCCCACTACCATTTTCCAGCTGCCAAAGCTCATGCTTCAGATGCTTACCTTCCCTCTGGCTCCCGATCCAACTGCTACTACTGTTGCTTGCAGCACTTTCCCTTGAGCTTTTTCTGGAATCATGATGCCTCCTTTGGTTACAGTCTCTGCTGCGCATCGTTCAACCAGGACACGATCAAACAGGGGAAGGAATTTCCTAAATGCTTTTCCTGCCTGTAAAGGGGCACAATGTTGAAGGAAAAGCAGTTGAACAAAAGCGCAGCTAAAAAAAGAAAACCCCCAACTAAGTGGTTGTGAGAGAAAGAGAGTTTAAGAAAACAGCCGAGCACTTCTCTTCCATAGAAGCAAAATAAACCACCTTTGATTGCATCAGAAATCGGTGCAGACAAAAGCAAAGCTGTGCTACAACTGCTTCAAGCTCCTCAGAAGCAGCTCGCTCCCAAGCGGCCTTCATGGGCTCATATTGGGCAATCTGTGCCCTTGAGGCACAGCTCCTCGCTCCAGCTAAGGGAATACGCCACCAGCAGGTGGAGCAGGAGCCCCACGTGCCTGCAGGCGTTTAATCCTAAACCGTTACTTACTACTGCTTACCGAGAACAGCTTATTGATCATAAAAAAGTGTACTTTTACATTCATAGACTGACTGAATCAAGATTGAGGACAGCCCCATTTTCATTCATTGTAGCAGAGTATTTTATAGTAACAAAGTGTCAGTCTAGGCCTGGACCTCATGTCAGTCTTTGTCAGGCAATTTCAAGACATTGAATTTCACATGATGCAACAGAGCTTCTGAAGTTTGAAGTCCAAACCGAGACTGCTGTTACTTGGAATGATTTCTACGAACATGCTGTATCTTTAGCCCCAAACACTTAGGATTAAACCCACAGAAGTAAGGAAGGAAGCACATTTCTACCTTGAGTGCTTTTCTTTCATGCAAATAAATAAGTCAGTCTCTGCCTCTACTCACTGGTTATTTTTTTTTACATTTAAAAGCAACTCCTTACCTCCTTACTGGCTGCATTTGTGAAGCAGCACTCCAGCTCCCACACAGGAAATGAAGGCAAGCACAGAACCCCACCAAGTAGGGGTAGGAGAAGGAATTTGCTCTGGTTTAGGATGAAAGATCTGGAGCCTTGCCAAGTCACATGGAGACAGTGTGGTGCAAGGCAGGTACCCTGGGCTCACAGAAACAGCTAGAAGCAGCCTGGCATCTGTGCACCCTCCACGGACACTCATCAGCACACAAACTTTAAAACTGGGGGGAAACAAAATGGTAGGCCATGTGCGAGCACAAAATGAGAGTGTGAAAGAAGCATCCCCCAGAAAAACCGTTACTACTAGAATGATGAAAAAGACATGGAAACGACTGTGAACTGTGATGATGCTCATTCTAAGAAAATACCAGAGCTGATCTCTTTTTTTTTCGTTCCCTGAAATGGAATGTTCTGTTTGACTGAAATCAGTAAGCAGACTTCAGAATGCAGACACTTCATACTTAAGCTTTAGGGAACGCTATCTCCTTCAGCCTGGTCTGGTGGTTGGCAGCACTGCACACAGCAAGGGGGTTGAAACTAGATGATCATCATGGTCCTTTTCAACCCAGGCCATTCTACAATTCCTAATTTTACAAGGATTATAACAATGAAATATCAGTGCAGGTGTAAGGACAGCTCTGCCCTTATGCAGTGCTCCTCCAGAGAAGGCCTGGATGGAAGCAGCTTACAGAGCCAAGCACAATACGAGGAGCTCCGTTTTCCCTCCCGCGCTCTGCAGGCACACAGTGCAGCCCCTGCGGGAACTGACTGCTGCGGGCCGCTGCAGGCAGGGCACAGGACGGGGCAGAAGCTCCTGCGGAGCCCAATGTAGCCCCCCAAGGACTCGGTGACCTTGCAGTGTTCCGGGCCGCCCCGAGCCCCGCTCCCAGCTTCAGGCAGGGCTAACCGAGCGCCCGCACGGTGCTAAGGCAGGACGCCGACGAAGAGGGCCGCCCGTTCCATCCCTGCCTGCCTCCGCCCCCCCACGGCCTGACGCAGCCCCACCGGCCGCTATCAAGCCTCCGGCAGCGCCAGGCAGCACCCGCGCACGGCGGCGCGCTCCCGACACGCCCAACGACCCCCAGAGTGGAGCCTACTCGCTCTGCGGACAGGCGGGCCGCAGCAACTAGGCCCAACCCTGCGCAAGGATGCACGGATGCTGATACGCAGCCGAGCGCGAGCCCGGTTGTGACAGTGCGGACCGAGCGCAGACCCGGTTGTGACAGCGCGGGCCGGGGCGCGGCACTCACCATGGCGGCGGCTGCTGCACTCCCGCACCGAGTGACCGCGCCGCTGCTCGCACACGTGAGAAAGGTCACCGCGTGCGCATGCGCAACCGCCGACACGCGCGCCGCGCCCTGCCCCCGGGCGGTGCTCCGCACCTAGCCGTGACCCGCTCGGCTCCCGCCGGTTATTTTTGGCTGCCGCAACCGTGTCGCGGGTGTACGGTCCGCCTTGGCACCGTCAGTGCCGCCGCAACGGCGGTTCGATGCCTGGCTGAGGCCGGGGTCAGACAGCCACCCGGAAGTGAAGTCAGCTCACCTCTGACCCGGGGTGAGCATGGGTGTTCCAGAAGGTTCTGGAATTGGCAGGCCCCGAAACCTGGGTTACTCATGGTTGGCGCGTCCTGCGCATGCGCAGTACTCCTGCATCCCTTCTCTCTCTATGGGCGGGCCGGAGAGGCCATGCAGGTTCCGGGGCCCGGCCGCGCCGCTCCCCGCATGGGTGTCTGCCCGGCGGGGGGCGGGGCCGCGTGAGTGAGTGCCGCGCGCTTCCCGCCCCTGTGTGCAGACCTGCGTGCCGCGCGCTCGGACCGGACCGGACGGCGGAGGCGCCTCCTGTAACCCCGCAGGTGAGTCGCGCCCCGCGTTGAGGACGGTTCACTCTTCTTACAGCGACCGTTATGGCGCTGAGGGGAGTGCCGCGCGCTGACCGCTGACCGCGGGGAGGCCGTGCTCTCGTCGTACGTATTGTGTTCGGGCCCGGTCTCCGCGTTCGGCATGCGGCCCAGCGTGAGGGGTGAGCCCCGCTACAGCCCCTTACGGCTCCTCATAGCCTTGGGCCGCTGCCGGCGCGATGCCGTGCGACTGCAGCGCGGCTGGGCGGGCGGCAGGGGGCGAGCGGCTCTGACCTTGCGGCGCGCGTCCTGCCGGGAGGGGACATGTGGACGTGGGCCGCTGCGCCCGGCCTGCGGGCGGACCCTCCACTATTTATGTTCTACCAGAACTTAACATCGAATTTAATCTTCTAGACATGCTCCGTTTGCCTGCAGTACTCCGCCAGATCAGGCCGGTGTCCAGAGCGCTCGCCCCGCATCTCACGCGGGCGTACGCGAAGGATGTGAAATTCGGGGCGGACGCCCGAGCCCTCATGCTGCAGGGAGTGGATCTGCTGGCAGATGCTGTAGCTGTCACCATGGGGCCAAAGGTAACGGCAGGACATGCTGATCTTGTGTTCGTGGTTTGCTCTGTTTTAAAGTGCAGTAGTAGATAACGTTTTTCTGTGTAGCAACCCGTTACTTGCACGTGCGTATGTGTGACAGAGCTGCAGGGACAAGGGCAGGCTGCGGGCAGCCATGTTCTCCTTAATCAGTTTCCTGTAGGCACAAAGAAGGATGGACCTGCTCCTGTGAGGGCCGCCGTGCGTTCCTTTCAGCAGCTGGCAGTAAATGAGGCCAAGGGGACAACTGTGTGTTGAGCATGAATGGCTCAAGTCGCAGTTCCTAACGGCATGGTAGATCATTAACTCTCCTTACAAAGAGAATAGTTAAATTAGCGCTTATTTCTATTAGGTACAAATCACAGCTTTGTATCCCTTCATCTCCTAGCAGTAGCGAGGTGAAAGCATTAAAGGCATAATGCTGAGCTTTCAGCCAATTCCTGAGTGCTACAACCTTATGGAAGATCCATGGCAGTTGCATCCATTGCTTGTAGGGTGAAATACAGTGTATGAACCTCTGCAAGGCTTAGGCCTTTCAGAAAATGAGATGCTGTATTCTGCACAGTCATACAGTGTGAAATGAGGATCCTACTTAAGGAAGAGACGCTGTTTTTCTTCACATTCATTGCAATGTCTGTTCCAAGTCAGCTACTCATAGTGATTTCCCTGGGATTTCAGACGTGATTGTTGCTGACTTATCTGCAGTTGGTGGAGTGGTGGGTGAGCTGAAGGCTGCAGTTGTGCAGCTCCTGATGCTGAGTAGCTAGATTGAATCACTTTGGTTTTTTGGTAGGAATAGTGTAGTCGCAGTTGTGTCCCATCTCCCAGGTGAGCTCCTTTCATCTCAGAAGATGGGAAACTTTTAATAAATTCACTGTTTGGATTTTTGAAAGATTTAATGTGCCAGCTCCAAGTATAACCTTGAAATGGGAAGGATATTTTAACTAATGTATACTGAAATAAATGTAGGAGGTTCAAAATGTGCAGTAACAGCATATGCATGGTTGCCCTTTTCAGGGCTGCTTGGCCTCTATGAAATTATTTATCCTTTGCACGTTTTTGGAGCTTCACTTATTCAAAATGCCATTAACTGAGCATGGTTAAGGTTGAGGAGCAGTGATGTCAGCAGTCTCAGGCTGCTTTCCATGAGGACGGCTCTCCAAAAGAATGAGCCTGCAGTGTAATCAACTGATTTAACGCTTGGTTTGGGCTTGGGCTACTTTGTGATTGTCTGAGCATGGTTTTAATGTGCTGGTTAAAGGGCAGATCCTGATGCAACTTACTGCAACCTCATGGAATTCTTGTTCATTTGCTCTCAGTGCATCAGCTGTTCTCCAGATATTTGTAGAGATTTAGAGATTGTTCTGTAATACCTGATCCAGCCTCCAGCATGTTTAAGAAATACCATACTAGTGAGGAAACTTCCTTTCTGCATTCTTCCATGTTTAAGGAGGCATGATTTCCAGTTTTGCACAATCTTTTGATACTGCTGCCAACAGGCCCGTTGCTTTGTCACTGTGATTTTTGATATGCAAGACCACTCAAAATGCAGGTGTTTCCTTTATTCACAATCATAGCGTTCTAGTGTTAAGTGTAAGCTGTTTAATGTGATGGGATATAAGTAAATCTTATTTTTTACTCTCCTCCCAGCTACCAAACCCATTTGGAATAAGGCCAGGTCAAAACAGAACAAAACGGAGCAAACCAAGGAGGGGACTGTGTGAAGAAGAACTTAGCAGTATACCGACAGACAGAATTGTTTTTTATTGAGCCTCTTTGGTTTTAGTAAAAGTGCAGGCTGAATGAAGTAGCAGTAAGAAGTTGTGTTAAATATTAACTTGACATAATTGTTCTACGGTACAGAATGAGCAATGTACAGGCTCTCTCACGTGCTCAGAGCTGGTAACTGAAGCTTTACGTTTCTTCTTTGCAGTGTCTAGGGCTAGTTGTACTTCAGGAGCCACGTAGCCACTTGCACAGCAGCAGTGCATAGTTGAAATCATTGAGGCAGACGTGAGTGGGCAGTGCACAGGCAGGGACGCAGTGCACCGCAGTGGCAGCGCGTTGTATCCGAGTCCTTGGATAGCTGGGCTTGCGAGCCATGTTCTGCTCGGAGCTGAAGCCATGCTGGCGCGCAGTCAGCTACAGCTGTGTGAGCAGGAGCAGCGTGCTCAGCGCCGAGCTGGGCCTGATGGGCCAGCTGAGGGGACTTGTGCAGGACTGGCTGGCAGTGACAGCAGTGAGGTGGGTGTTTGGTCTCCTTTCCCCACCTCCAACTGCTCCAGCTGTCACCATAGCTGAAGAGATTCAGGGCAGCAGTGCTAGAGAGGTGGTGGTTTGCATTTCTGCTGTCTCCAGCAGAAATTCTGGAGCGTGATTGATTGGGGCAGCTATTCAAGCTGTTCAAGCTGGGGACTTCTGTGAGAGGATGCATCTGCCCTGTGTTCCCTATATGGTCCATTATTTTCCATATCAACTTAGTATTTTAATTAGGATAGTCCAGCTTTCTAGTTAAAGCAAGCGCCAGCAGTTTTTGAGAAATTGGTGCAGCATGTGAACACAATTACACTGAGTGTTTTCTGTTTCACATGCTCATCGTTAATGAGATGTGTAACTCTTCTCTTTTCAAAATGTGCAAAGAATCAAGCTTCCTATTACTGTTCTTCAGTCGTATGCTTTTTATTGTGTTTTGAAGGAAGTTTTAGCAAGTTTTGAAGTGTAAGGTGATACTTCACAGAGGATTTTCATCTGCAGTGGAAGTATTACAGTGACGTGCTGTGGGTTATCTGGCTTTTATTTAATGTTTGTTGTTTGTCGCCCTAGGGAAGAACAGTTATTATTGAGCAAAGCTGGGGGAGTCCCAAAGTGACAAAAGATGGTGTGACAGTGGCAAAGGCAATCGACCTAAAAGACAAATACAAGAATATTGGAGCCAAGTTAGTTCAGGATGTTGCCAATAACACAAATGAAGAGGCAGGGGATGGTACGACTACTGCAACGGTACTTGCACGTGCTATTGCCAAAGAAGGCTTTGAGAAGATCAGCAAAGGAGCTAATCCAGTGGAAATCAGGAGAGGTAATTGTGTTCAATGTTTTTAATATTAATTGCTAGCTTTTTGCTTTGCATATGCCAAATTTGGCTGGCTTCCTCAATAAGTTGCCTTTTGTTGAAGAACCGGATGAAACTTAACTTGATGAGTGATGTATTCAGAATCTACTTGCTAATGCTGTAATACACTGAGTGAATCTTTCTTTTTCTCTAAACACGTTATTGCCTACGAAACAGAAAAATGGTTAATTTGATACAGGCAAACTCCTAACATCCGTTTTAATTCATATCTGGTTAGTATGGAAATTTGCTGGAGTCACATGAATGACTTTTGATCACAACTGAAGGCATGTCATGCCAACTTAAAAACCAGGATTAGTAGGTATAAAGATGACATTGCAGAGCTAGAACAGTCACTGGTTTCTGAGCCTGCAGACTTGATGCATTTTTGTAACATGGGCTTCTTAGGTTTGAAACTTCTTTGTTGGTTTTTTTTCTGTGCTGTGTACCTTGTTTTGTTCACTCACAAGTATTCCATTCATCTTTAGGCGTGATGCTTGCAGTTGATGCTATTACAGCTGAACTGAAGAAGCTGTCTAAACCAGTTACAACTCCAGAAGAAATTGCACAGGTAAAAACAAACCACCTGATTTTACTTCAGAAAGTTCTGTGAAGTCAGGTTTGGTGGTGGTAGGTTGTGGATACAAGACCACTGAGTATTTGTTGAGGTTTGGAATATATCGCATTGAGTGATCTCCGTGGTAACACGTTCATGAGTGATTTGAAATGCCCAGCATTCTGCATTCTGTCTTCAGTTAGATGTTGGTTCAGAAGTAGGCAGGTTTTTTCATCAGGATTGTTTTCAAAAAATGGTCATAAAATGTAAACGTGATTATTTGGGAAGAGCTGAAGAAAGCAAAAATGTATTGGTGAGTTTGGTGACGGCTGACTTCCGGGAGTGTTTGTTACAGATAGCTGTGAGAGGTTCATGTTGAGGCAGATGCCTTGCAAGGTATCCTGCTGCAGGTGTGTTGGGCTTTATGGCTTGTTTCCTCCTGTGGCTGCAGACTCAGATGTGCTGCATGAACCCAGTGTGTGGGATATAGCCTACTGCTTGAGCTGCCCTGAAGCCACTAGCAGTGGTATTGTTCTGGTGTGGTGTGCTACTGTCAGTTGTTCTGTGATGTCAAGGTGTGTTAGAATTGAAAATGATTATTTTGTTCGCTTATGGTAAGGAAACAAATTACGTGTGCTGTGAAATGAGTTCGAGCATTTGGCTTTTTCAGGTTGCCACAATATCAGCGAATGGAGATCAGGAAATTGGCAATATAATTTCTGATGCCATGAAAAAGGTTGGACGGAAAGGTGTAATCACTGTCAAGGTGAGAGCTGTCAGCTTATGGGCCAAGAGCAAAATGTCTGCCTTGCCAAGTTAGGGCTGGCTTTTGTGGCACGTGGTGTAGCTGCTCACATACAGTGCCCTCCACAGCTCCTCTATTCCCATCCCTTTTAGATCAAGGTTGCATAGCTCATTCTTACAGTTCTTTTCCTGTGAGAGAAAGCATGTGAAGCAGACATGGTGCAGAGTTTTTCTTTCTGTTATGTGTGGTATCTTGAATAAGACTTTCTTGCATCTAAACAGGATGGAAAAACTCTAAATGATGAATTGGAAATCATTGAAGGGATGAAGTTTGACCGAGGCTACATCTCTCCATATTTTATTAATACGGCCAAAGGTGAGTTAACAAAACTGCATGTCATGTACCTTAATGGCTCTGATAATGTTAAAATAATGCTGTTATACAGGCTGTAATGCTGCATACCAGCAATAGGATGCTGGGGTCCTTCCCCCATCAGAAACATGGCAAAACTGGAAAGTTTGTTTTTCCTTTTTATACTTTTCTGCTAAGTGTGAACAGTGTCTGTGCTGCCATTCAGCTGGCACTGCAGCACTCCAGATAGCAGAACTGAAAGTCTTAGACAGCACCGGGGCTTTTGTGGGGTTTTTGGGTGTGTGTAATGTTAGGGGTTTTTCGTTTGTTTTAAAGCTGAAGTTGAAAAATACAATAGTAGCTCTCAAGCTGCACAGTAAGTCTTAGAGAAGGCTCGATATGCTCCCATAATGAGATTGCTCAGACAATGCGTATTGTTTCTGCAGGGCAGAAATGTGAATTCCAGGATGCTTACGTTTTAATCAGTGAAAAGAAGATTTCCAGTGTACAGTCCATAGTTCCAGCTCTTGAAATTGCCAATAGTCACCGCAAACCTTTGGTCATTATTGCTGAAGATGTTGATGGAGAAGCCCTCAGCACTCTAGTCTTGAACAGGTAAGGTTAAAAATTCATGCTTACAGGGCTTTGGAACAATAAATACTGCTCTTTTTTTTCACTGCATTTTCATCCTTTTAAAGGAATACTTAGGAAGGCATGTATTTGAATTTTGCCAGTACTAAGAAGCAACAGCTCTTACACACAGCCATGCTTGATATTGCTTGGGCTGAATTTCAGTGGTTTCCTAGCTAACTGTTTGAGCAACAGCAGCTCAGTTCATGAAGGTTCCTGTTTGCTTGACTTAAGATTTGTTCTGAAATATGATTTATAGCAATTAGATTTCTTCTGTGAACACATTTGAAATATTGCCCTCTCGATTATGTTCTTCAGGCTCAAGGTTGGTCTTCAAGTTGTTGCTGTAAAAGCACCAGGTTTTGGTGACAACAGGAAAAACCAGCTTAAGGATATGGCAATTGCTACAGGTGGTGCTGTAAGTAATGATATTTTAATTGGCTTCTTCCTCTAAGAAACACTAGTGCTATTTAGGGAGGTGAATAGTTTTAGGTCCATGGCTTCTATTTGCTGTGTTGCAAGCTGTTTCTTGTTCTTTTAAAAGGGTAACAGTAACTAATGCTTGAACAAGTACAAGAACAAGTATGGTGACACTTGCTGTGTCATACAGCTCTGACCAGCTTTGAGAAATAGGTTGCTATAACTGGCTGAAGTTACACACAGAGTTGCCTTGCAGGATTTAGATTCTTAGAGGGGAAATGTCAAAGACATTTCTTGAGAAAAATAGCAAAGTATACCTGTCTTCTTATGACTTGAATTAGGATGAATGTGATTGTTCTGAAGGTTAAGAATAAACTGGTTAATTTAGTTACTTTCACTTTACACAAATGTAAAGTAAATGTAAATTTTACTACCTCAGTTTTAGAATAGTTAACGTGCTTGTTACTGTCAGTTTATGAATGCTTTTTAATACATGCTTCAGAATCACAGCATGATATTGAGATCCAAAGCTGGTTATTGAAATAGATGTTTATGGCAAATGAAACACGAAGTAACAAAAACAACAAACACTTCTACAGTTAGTTTATTGCCAGTATTCATAACTTCTGGAAGTACATGGATGAACCTGTACACAGTTCCCAGCCACGTTAAATTAGTGTGTTAAATTAGTTAGTCATGAGCTAAAAGCTTGTAGTGCCCTATTCAGTGAGAGCTGATTTGTGCGATACCTGCATGCCTCGTCTGTAAGGAGAAGGGAGGTCTTTGCACTTAGATGCAATAGCATGGTGATTGTGTGCTGTTAGGCTGCTGTACGTGTGTTCGTCTGTCTATAAATAATAACTTCATATATGGAAATGCTGTGAATTCCAAATATACTTGTCATGTGTTCAGGTGTTTGGAGAGGAGGGTTTGAGCCTAAACGTAGAAGATATTCAGCCTCATGATTTTGGAAAAGTTGGAGAGGTCATTGTGACCAAAGATGACACCATGCTTCTAAAGGGGAAGGGTGAGAAGGCTCAAATTGAGAAACGCATTCAAGAAATTATTGAGCAGCTAGAAGTCACCACAAGTGAATATGAAAAAGAGAAACTGAATGAACGATTGGCCAAACTATCTGACGGAGTAGCAGTATTAAAGGTGAGAAATGCAACTTCTTAGGACTAAAACTTAAAATAAACTGATTTTTCACACCCATCTTTCACTAATATCTTCTTTAGTCATTTCCCAAGACAGGAAATGGCACATAAAGGATAATGGAGTTAGTTCTAGAGCCAGCAGCATACGCATTGCAGCTGCACCGTAATTTGTGAGGCCATCGGTTTTTCCTTTGGATCTGGTGGGAAGTGCACAGGGGCATGGAAACAGCTGAGTGGTGTTCTTAGGGGTGGAAATTAGCTGGTACCCAAGAGGGCAGCTTGTACTTGGAATGCCAGAGTAACTCAGGAGAAGTGGTGGCACCAGCCATTTATTGCTGATGTGAGTTACTATTTGCTTGTCTCATAACCAGCTGATTCAGATAAGGAGTTTGGGTTAATGCAGTGCTAGACCTTGGCATTAAGAGCTGTTCAATTTTGTGGCAGCAGTCCCATGGCAGGCTTACCTACATGGGCTTCTCATTCCAGACCTTGACATATGGCTTGCTTGTAGGTTGGCGGCACGAGTGATGTTGAAGTAAATGAGAAGAAGGACAGAGTGACCGATGCGCTGAACGCAACCCGTGCTGCTGTAGAGGAAGGCATTGTTCCAGGCGGTGGGTGTGCACTGCTTCGCTGCATTCCAGCATTAGATGCTTTAAAACCAGCCAACGAAGATCAGAAAATTGGTAAGTACATTACTCAAGTGTTTGTGTGGAAGTGCTGAGAATAGACTTACTTTTTGTCCTGAGGCTTCACTGGATTAAATACATTGATTTCAGTGAGTATTTAGTTACTTGAACATCATGTCCCTTCGGTATGGCAATGCCCTTTGGCTTGACATTTCTCCTTTACAGCGGGAAAGAGCTTTAGTTGCTTCCCTAACTTGGGTGTGGAAAACAGTAAAGCAGCAGCATCTTCTGAAAATTGAAAAGCCACTGAGGAAAGAATTGAGTTATTTAACAGTTACAAACATGCATGAATTCCAGCAATGCCTAAGACATTTTAGTACATCAAATGGAGGATGGTTTTGTACTGTGTTCCACAAACACCTGCTACTGTAACAATATTCTTTAGTACTTCTTGGGCAAGTAAAACTAAAATGAGCGCATTTCTTGCAGTGATTTCATTCGTTGATAGATTTCAAGAAGTTCCCCCCACATGCCCTCTGACCTAAGAAAAATAGATTAACTTCTTGCTCTGCTAGTTTTCTCTTTATGTATTAATCTCCAGCACTTGAATGTATGTCTTGGTAATAGGAGTGTAAGTAATAAATAATTCTAAAGGTCCTTTTTCTTTCAGGCATTGAAATAATAAGGAGAACACTGAAAATTCCAGCAATGACTATTGCAAAGAATGCAGGTGTTGAAGGATCATTAATAGTTGAAAAAATACTGCAGAGTCCATCAGAAGTTGGCTACGATGCAATGCTTGGGGACTTTGTAAATATGGTAGAGAAAGGAATCATAGACCCAACAAAGGTAACCAAAACCAGCCTCAGCTTTCCTTCCTCCCTCCGCACGGGATGCTAAACGGGTACTAAGTTCTTTCTTTCCTGTCTTCAGGTTGTGAGAACGGCTCTGATGGACGCTGCAGGTGTTGCTTCTCTCTTATCAACGGCAGAAGCAGTAGTGACTGAAGTTCCTAAAGAGGAAAAAGAGCCAGCAATGGGAGGAATGGGTGGGATGGGTGGAGGAATGGGAGGTGGCATGTTCTAATTCCTGGGATATTGATGCATCATGAACTGTGCTGTTTAAGACTGACAGTTCTGACTTAAAAACTTCAGATGTCAGTGTGAGAGGATGGATAGTGACTGAAGTGAGGCTGGTGTTTAAAAGAATCACTGTAACCATCAGTTACTGGATTTCATTTAACACACGTGTAATTGTTTACAGTCATTGTCCATGCCTACAGATAATTTATTTTGTATTTTTTGAATAAAGACATTTGTACATTCCTGATAACTGAGTGCAAGATCCATCTACCAAGGTTCTGATTTAAACTTAATTAAGGCACTTGGTATTCTGTTTCAGAATTTATTGGTGCTTGCCAGAGCTAGGAAGAACTTGGAAGCCACTGTGCTTAAGACTAGACAACTGTGTACAAAGTAGACAAATACACTCTTATGTGACCTTCATGTAATAAAACAAACTGCGCAAGAGTATTGATATGTATCACCTTATTCCTCTGTGCACAAAGCCATAGTTCTGGGAAAACTCGACAGCCCGCTTCTAAGATTTACTAGAAATCTGACACTTAAGCCTACAGGGCATTTCTCTCCAGGAAGCATTCCCCTGTCTAGAATGTTTCTCTGAAATAGAAGTTACGTTAACTCTGGTAAGAAATATCTAAGCTGAACTGACAAACAGTTCTTTTGAAATATTAAACAATGCTATGAAAATAAGGCACGTGCATTGACTTTATTTTGCCTTTTCCGTACTGCTTGCTTTACATGCTGGAACAGACAACTTCTCACAGTGCTGTGAGAAGGGAGGAGGGAGAATGCCCTGAGGGGACGAAACAGGTAAGTTTTCTTTGCTAAGAGTTGAGTAACTTGAATAGTACTCCTGCTCAAGTGTAGTATGTAGTTGCCTCCTTGGCTTGAGAGTTGTGGTCTTCAGCTCTTTGGATGTTATGTTGTCCACACTACGTCAAGTTTGCCCTTAAAGCCAGCTTTGTATGCCACCTACTCCTCTTCTCTTTAACCCAACACAGCTAGTAACACTGCTGTATAACGTCTTTCCTTTCTGCTTTCCACCTCCCATTTTTCAAGTACTTCCAAGAGTGATGGTGTTCATGAACCCTTCATTTTTTCTTTTATAGTTTCAAAACAAAAATTCCTTTAAAACTCCGCAGGTGCTTTAAAACTGACCTCTTAATCCAGTCGTCTCTTTCCCCAGCTGCCTACCACTACTAAGAACTATCTTTCACAGAGGTGTGAAATTTTAGTCTTTCTGGTGAAGTGTTATAAGGTGCCCAAGGCTGCTCCAGGGCTGTCCTTTGTCCTGAAATGTATGTTCCTACGTTATGTGATATCTTGCCACCTATTCTGTAGTAATCACGTGGATTGCCGAGGCTTTGGATGTGCTGACTGACCTCAGCTGGGATACGTGCTTGACCTGGAGCTTCATCTAGTTTCAGTCATGAAATTCTGTAATTTGAGAAAGTGCATAAACAGGATATGAAAGTGTTCTAACCTATAAACGTTTCTTTAGAGACTGGAAAGAGATTGATGTAATGAAGAGAATTAGTGAAAATGAGTTTAATCAAGACAGCCGGTACCACTCCACTTCACTGCACTGATAAGTAAAAGGCACGACAGTACTGAGATAAGTACAGTTTTGCTCTATGTTGTGTGTCGTTAAGTGACAGTTGGCTTTGGGTGTCCTTACACTGCTAAGGGGAGGACAGCCCATTCCCTCCTTCTGAAGAACAATACTGTGGCACAGAAGGGAGTGTATCCATGCCCTAGCTCTCACTGAAATAACATTTACTCTTTAGAACTGAGAACTGTCTCTTAGACCAGATACATATATTATAACCTAATTACAAAGCCTAACAGTGAAACCAGGGGCAAGTAGGCAAGTTCAGATTATCAGACACAACGGTGCCTGAAGCCCAGTGAGCAAAGATAGTGGATATAGCTGAAACTGCTGTATTTTGTGTTACGTGTGCCTCTTTGAAAACTCAGGGGTAAGGCTGCTTTATGTTTTTTTCTATAGCAGTTTCTGGTCAGAATTCCACAGCAGCTGGAGGCACCTGACAACCCCTGTCAGCCACTGGGATAAGAAGCACCAAGTAGTTGATGCTGGACAAGCGTCCTGTACACCTTACAGCTGAAATGTCAGAATTTCCCTTTTTTAACTCAACCAGAGTTGAGTGAGTTGATGCTGGTAAGTAACATTCACACTACTAGCAGCTAAAACTTAAGTTAATATATTACAATGTTGAAAAAACATAAGCTTGGATAAGGCAGAAAAACTGATTACAGAAATGGTTTGACAGATTAATAAATGGTAGCCTGAGTTACCTTGCGTTACATACATGCCAACTGCCTGTTACTGGTAACACTCTGAACTGCACTTGATAGCAGCTTGAATAGAATACGTACATTCAGCTGAACATGTGCGTGTTTTATACAGTAGAAAATTACACACGAAGCTCAGATATGAAACAGGTGCCCCAAAAGGAGCATAATGCTGCTTGTACAAATGGTGTGTACAAAAAAATGTTTATGGTGGAGGGTGTTGAAGCTTTCCCCATTACGCCTGATGAACTTCGTGAAACATCAGTTCCCGAGGTATGCTTGTTTCAGGGCCGTGGAGCTTGGATGCTCTTCTTTCAAAGGCAGCAACCATCTGCTTTACCACTTCATCAAAGAACAGCGTAGCAAGTTGCGAGTGTAGAAGTGAACGAAATTCAAAAGAAATCTGTTAAAATAAAGAAGATATTTTTTGTTCCCTTGTGGTAAAATGCCATTAGAAATAACTTAAATATCTTCAGTTAATGCTACAAGTAAGCTGTAGAAGAAAGAACAGTTAAAACTGAATGACGAGTGTGTAATTGAAGAACAGCCTAATTCTTTGGTCAGGGGACTGTTTCCCTAGGCTTTTCAATTGGAATAATCATTTTGTTGGTTCTCTTATGCATCATTTCCATTTTTCTAAGCCAGCTGTATCTTAACTAAATGAAGGATCACAAAACATAAGTAGGTTTGGGATAATGGAAAAACTTCCAACCAACAATAACTTCATTACTTTGCATGCAGAATTCGAGCGACAAAAGTTTGAAGAAAATGCCACGAGGCAAGACAACAGATGTACAGGTAAGCTGAAGCAAACTCAAAGAGGGATTAAAAGGCACCTTGAAGTAGTTACCTATTGGGTATCAACACTGTTAATCCACCTAAGTAGATGTAGTTAACCGTATGTTCAAACAAGGCTTCTGTACTGACTAAAGCTAAAAATTTGCTTTTGTCTGCTCTGTCTCCTTCCTGGACACCTATTGGGTACCTCTGCTGTCCTGACACAGGCAGTCAGTGTTGGAGCACAAACGTACTGGCTGAGTCCTTTGTACCAAATCCTTGTGCCTTACATTCCCCTTTTAGCTACTGAATCTCTCATTACGCTGAAGCTACAGTAGTAGTTAGCGCTTAAGGCAGGAGCACATGAGTTTACTTTCTGTCTCCTCTCTCAAAAGAAAATGTAATGACAACAGCAAGGTCACTTTTATGTCAGCCAGCCTTCAAACATGCTTTTTGCTGTGCTGGCCCTTGGTCCAGTTCAAGAACATTCCCCTTAAGGCTACACTTTTGGGTTTAATTCTACAGCTTCTAGAAATTACTACAAAATTGTCAGCAAAAGAAATAGATTGCTCTTTGGCACTTAAAATTAAAAAAATAAATTCTGCATGTTTTCTGGACTGTGATTTAAGTACTTTCGTCCTACCTGAGAAACTGGCAAATAAGATTTTAAGTGAAACAAATATGTATTCTCTTAAATTGCTTATGAGTAATGCATATGAACTGCAGAAACAGTAATGAGGAAGTAATTTAACTATGGGGGCTTTAAGCCAGGTGTAGCTTCATTTGCATTTGTTTGATCTCAAGCATCAGTAAAATTAATGTGCCTTCTGAAAGTCTGAGAGGCCTCAGAGCATGTAGAGTTCTGCAAAGCAGGGATCATAAGCGTTGCAGCATGTCCAGGAGCTATGTAAGAACTGTGAGGTATGGTGTATATCTGTGAAGTGTGCAGATGGCAACCTGCTTAAATCCATATACCAAATCACTTAAGAGCTGAAACATCTCAAAATAATGACTCATAACAAATCACACATACAATGTACTATCAGGCTGGCACAACAGTAGTGCCACAGGCTGGGGGAACCAGCATAAGCAAAACTCAAAGCCTTCTAAAGCCAACTAGCGCTCTTGAAATGAGTCTTCTCTCTCAGTTGCACAGTATGTTTTCAGAAGTTTGTTGTGAAATGTTTATCATGGCCATTTGCTTAGGCCCAGAGGCACAATATGTTGGAATTGGGCAAGGGTTAGAATCCTGAAGTACTTGCTGTTGTGAGGCAACCCCCTGCTCACCTGGCTGTATTTGCTTCTGTTAACTCAAATGGCATAAGCAACATAAAGTATTAGTAGCGTTTCTTCAAGAAGATGGAAATGCCCATTTTAAGTCCAGATTTGACCCTAACTGAAATTGTCAACCCGAAGTGTCAAAACATGGCTTTGTTGGGGAAAAAAGCTTTTTACACAAACCCAGTACTTAAAAAACAGGGTTTATACAATTGCTTAATTGAAGTTTTCTCAAGTTAATTACTAGTCAGTAGCAGGAACTGGCACTTATCAGCCTGGAGAAATTAAAGTACCATGAGCAAATAGCATGCAAACATTGTTAGTAAATGCCACGAGAAATAAATTTTCAAGTGCCTATAGGTTAAGTTTTGAACTGCTGAAGTGCAATACAGCAGTAATATGAAAGTTACTAACCCAAGAAAGTTATGTGCTGCTTTACAAATACTCTAAAAGCTCTTTTTCTTATTTACAGAAGAGGTATTTTTAAAGCAGAGTGTCCCGTATAGGCCAGCAGCATCGGGCCATTCCTGTGATACCCTAAAATAGAAGGGCAGCATTTCTCTAAAGAACTATGCAGAAGTATTTTAGGTGGAGTAGAACTTAAAATACATGAAATAGTAAAACTGGAAGTTGGGAAATTAAGCTGGCAAAACTTGTAGGCCAAACAGGATAGATGGGAGAATATCTGCTTTCTGATAACAAGAGTACTTTGGTTGTAAACTAATCAAAGGAAACAGCAAAGTCCATGAATATGTTTATTATTTCTCCCTCTGGATTTGTTTATCTAAAACTGTAGCACGTAGAGAATGTTAAGGTGAGAGGTAGCAGTCCCTAGGCTGCTTCATTGTGTGTGGACATCTCACAGACAGCTGCTGTCTCTAAAGAACCCTGTCGCACTTTCCACATGGTAAAGTTCACAACCATTAACTCAGTTTCAGTGTGGGTGAGTGGGAGGGCAGGGGGAAAATAGTACCACGTACTCTTTTTTTTCTTAAATGTAACCTAAGAACATTTTTATGCCCCATTTCTAGCATGTGGAAGTTTTAATTACAGTACTTACTGCAAAATCCAATGTACATGTCCTTGGGTAGGCAGGGATACCTGGGCTGAAGCGCCATACTGTTTCCAAGTGATTAAATAGCTTTCCATCGGTGCAGGATGCCTAAAAGAAAGTTTGAAAAGCCAAGCTGCAGTTGGGCTCCTCCACGAGGGACAAATCAGTGTTACTGAAGTGTGCATTCACGTTCTGCCTGACTGAGGGCTGCAGCATAGTTAAAAATCGTTCTTAATAGTGGAGCCAGGGAGATATCCCATTTGCACAGCGTCACTTACAGCAAAATAACTGAATCCCTTGTAAGGTAGGGGAAGGATTTTTGTGTCGAGTCCTCAAACAGATCTCTTGCCCAAGGCATCCCACACCTGATATCGTTAGTGCTCTATTACCAAAGTTTTGGTACAACACTGTTTTCAGCAAAGGATGTGGGTATTTACTGGTTTTGTGTACGTATTTATTTCAATTACATGTACGGAATGCTTTATATACTAACGTGTAGACTGGTAATCTTGTGCTATAGGAATGTGTAGCATCAGAATAAGCCCAGCTGAAGTCAAACTCAAAAAATCCTTTGTCACAAGACACTGTCATCAAGAACTACCCCAAAGTCAGTAAGACTGTATGCCCTTGAGTTCGTAATTAGCTTATATCTTGGCTTTGTTTCCAGCAAGACACATTTAATCAGTGTTCTGAGAGTCGTTCTATGTAGTCCTACCTTAAAACCATAAAGCAAGCCGCCTCAAAGGCTTATCAGAAGCATACAAGTACCTCATTTTTTCTGCCCAGTATAGCAATACAGTGCCTCGCTGCTTCTACAACAGAAGGGGAAGGAATAGAGAGAAGGGCAGACAGGAAGAGGGAGCTGAGCTCTTCAGGCCTGTTGCTGACAAAAGGACAGGAAGCATGGGAAAAGTGCCAGCATGCGCCCCTTGCTCCCAACCTTACAAGCAGTAAAACTCACCCAACTCTTCCCTCAGCAGCAAGAGCTGCTGCTACCAGCTTGTTTTTCTAGGGCTTAATACTGCTGCTGGAAGCAAGAAATCCGTGCTCATTTTGTCATCACTAACAGCCTGCTATACAGAAACACCATGCAAGCTGCCTTTGCCCAGAGTTACTTCTGAAGACAGCATAGTAGTCCAAACACAGTCACTTTATGGTAACGTTCCTACTGTTATATGAGCATAATGTAAACTTGCAGGAAAAACAATCCCAGCAGAGATAACGCTAATAGCTCTCGGAAGAGGAAACCTAAATAAGCTGTTGTCACTGCTTTCTTGGTCTTTTCTGAGATGGGAACTTTTCTTTTGACAAGAACAAGAGTGAAAAAGGGTTTGTAAGCCAACCTGCTATCTATCCGTGAAAGAAAAAGGAGCCACTCTTGTCAGGGAAGAGCAGAAAGGGAAAGCGGCGTGTAAAATGCAGATTTTTCTATTGCAATTGTTCAACTTTCTTATAAACACAAGGAAGTTTTTTTTTCTTTCCAAAAGTAGTAAGTACCTTGGTTAAAAGTACTTTGCATGTTCTCTTTCCAATTCATGTCCCCCCTGCACTTAAGAAACCCATTTCTGTTTTGAGCAGTGTCCCAAAAGAGGAAGCCTAGAAAAGAACAGTAAAATAAGATGTCCAAGTATGTATCTTGAACAGTAACCAACTGTTGTCATTCCGCTAACTGTTCCAAAAGATGATCAGAATGGCCACATAAAGGGAAAGGCAGTTGGTATGGATCTGGTTTGGGCTGTTCCTAACAGAGCTCAACCTGTGAGGTAGACAAGCACTTGGAACATCCTAACCTCATTTAACATTTCTCCTTTAATTATTACCCTTTAAAAGCTGAAAGGAGAAAATACACAATTGCTGAACAAATTAATTCTAAGAAATTGACTTTAAAACAACTCATGTTCTCATACTATACTGAATAACAAGCTCTTCAGCAGATCCTCAACATAAGACTTAGGTAGTTAAAACTGTCAGAAGAAAAATAATGATAGATTTTGCTAAGATACCAGAAGTGACCGTTGTCTGGTAACTCTGAAGTCTTTATTAATTTTGCATTTAGGTAGGCTTGATATATAACAAAACTAAACAAGAACTGGCTATCTTCTTGAATGGCTGCCTCTTTATCCAGCAAAAACAGCTAAAAAGCATTTTCCCCCTATTTGGCAGCCTATGTTTTAAAAGCAGATTCAAAGTATCCCCGGGTAACCTGAAGTTTTTAAGGAAAAGCACCAGTTTTGTACCACGGGAAGCACTACTGGAACGTCTAACACACGAGTTTTGGAAAGCAATAGCTAAGAAGAAGAGTAAGTTACCTTAACTAAGTGTGGTCTCACCAGGGTAACAACCGATGTGTACCGTTCTACTACAGGAGGGAAGCCTATTTCTAGCTGTGCTTTGCAGTACCCAGAGCGCTTCGATAACACATCTGACTTCTTACACCAAGGCACAAATAGCTTGTAGTTCTCCACAACAGCAACAACTTCATACATTTCCTGCATAGAATAACTGGAACAAAAATATGAATGTTACAGGGTGTTTTTACTATGAATTCAGTATTAAAAGGTTCGAAGATATTATTTACAGCACGGGCAGTTGTAGGTGAACATGCAGATACCAGACAACACTACTGTTACTTCTGGAAATTAAACATGCAGCTCTGCCAGCAAGAGGGAAAAAAAGTTGTCAACTGGTGAAAGCCTTTGCACAAAGAAGCAAAACACCACACGACATCCAGCTGTGAGGTTAGTGGCCGCCGGGCCTGTTACCCACTACTTTCTGCAGTACTGGGGATGCATGCTTAGATTTCAAATAGAAAAAGAGTTGTTTTCCAGCATGGTGTGTTGTCATTCAGGTAGATCTGACGTTTCACACAGTGAAAGAACGTGCTCTTCACATCCACCAAAAAAGGTGTGGCAAAAGTAAGAGGCTGTGTTTAAGAAGGTTTAAATAGAGCAACACTACATTCCTTATTTAGCTCCTAAAATAAGCTGATTAAAACAGTATTATTGGACAAAGGCTCCTTTTAAACTACTGTCCACAATCTGTTGCAGCTCAAGAATTGCTACATAACTGAATGTTAAGTATCATCAAAAATATTAAATCTAATGAATGAATTATACTGTTGCAGACTGGAGACTGGGAACAGATCCCAATATCATTAAGTTGATGAGAAACTTTCCAAAAGCGTTAAGGCAGACAGGATTCCAAAGCCTTTTTCCGCATGCCTGTGCTTCTTAATCTACAATTAGTTATTTTCCTTCTTTTGAAGAGAAAACAAGATTTCAAGTGAGAAGTATGACAAAATCTAAGTGTAAAATTGCATGCATTTGCAAGAAAAGGGAAAAAAAAATCTTGGTATACCCCCATTTCACCAGATCAGCCATGTATGCTTCCCTGTTGGGGCTGTTTTTGTTTTGCTGTGGAATAAAAAGGTTATTTCTGCTTTTTCTTTCAAAGGAGGCAGCATTTTGGGTTTCTCAGTTTTTGGTACTGAATTTCAGACTTGAACAGCCTGATATGTACAAGCTCTGGATGTCAGAACTTATTTCTGGTCTCCAGCTGGGCGCAGTCTCAGGGCCATGTGTCTTCAGGGATGCTCAGCCTTTGGATTCCCGGTGCTTCTGATTAATCACAGCAAACACAAAATTTCCAATTTCTATACGTACCCTATAATTCTTCTTTCAGAGTATTCTTTTCTTTTATTTACTAGTGGTGCAGCAATGTTGAAGAAACTTCTTGAGAAGGTATGGCTCAGCACAGGCACTTGCAAAGGAGAAATTCTGGTCATCAGAATACCACAAGAAGCCAAGTGCCTGCAACAGTGAAAGTGCTTTTAGATGCGTGTCTTTTCAGCAGCGCAGATCACAGCAGGTGAGATGGCATAGTCTGCTCCGTAATGCCCCAGAAAATGTCCACTCTACACGGAAAAACAAAGGCTTGTAGCAGCCTGCAATCTATTCAAAACATGAGGTGTTTTTTTTCCCCTTTAGTAGGAACTAAAAATAGCTCCCAGTCACGAGACAAGAAGCTGGCAGAGTAAAATAACAAAGGCCCCCATTAAACACTGGCTTTGTGGCGGCCTGAATTCTTGTGCAAGACTCGTGCACTCGCATTTGCAGAATATAAATTCTTACCTGCAAAATCGAGGCATACCTGCAGTGTTTTACCCTTTTGGATCATGCAGAGGTTGTGCTTGCAGTTCCAGCAATAATCCCTCTGCTGCCTTCCTTCTCTTGAAAGGAAGATTTTATTTTGGAAGTGCTTTCAGAAACTGCATTGCATTCCCAGCACTGAACATTTTCTTGTCTTGAAAACAACAGACAGAACCGTGGATGCATTGTTCTCAGAAATTAAACTGAACAAACTAAGAAACGCTTTTAGTTCAGATTCCATCTAAGTTTTTTGTTTGTGAACACCTACACTACAGCCAAACAAACACTCACTGTGGTTAATGGGTCCCTTACGCTAAATCACCGCTTTTGCCTAGATTGAGCCAGTTCAGATGTAAAATGTTAACTCAGAAGTTATGGGCTGTGGCACCAGGGAGTTCAAAATGTCTCTGTTTGCTGTCAGCAGTTCTATGTAAGTAAGCTGAAGCACAACCAAGGTCTTTTTCTGTCTCATTAAACAATCAGGACTGTACTTTTGGATCCACACAGTCAAAAATTGAACCAACCTTTCATGCTTAGCAGAAGACTCCTTTGTTGTTTCTTTAGCACAGTGAGCAGCGATGGATGCAGTTTTTTCCTAACCACCAAAGTAGTTTAGCAAATTACAGTTACCGATTTTAAACAGTTGACATTATTATTAACATGTTCTTTAAAAATCAACATAACTTTCAATTTGAAAGAAATGCAGTAATAACCCTAGGCTGACCACATTAGTCTGGATGGTCACTGTACTCGAAGGAAGGAAAATAATAAACTGGTTTTGAGTTGAGAGGGAAATAAATATCCCCATCGGCTCACTAGAAATTATCTGCACAGACTTCTTTAAAAAATAAATGAGCAACTGTGAGATGAAGCAAAGTGATTGACACCACAGCCTGTAATCACCACAGCTGAAAAGAGACGACATAAGGTCAAACAGAACACAGTGATGAAATGAAGAGAACAAGCCTACTTAAAAAGTCTTTCAACAGCAAGCTCTGCATACATTTGGAATTGTATCTCAAGGGATGGACACAGTCTGTTTTGTTCCACTTCAGACTAGACAGGACTGTTACGGAAAATCGTGGCTTGGACAGAAATAGTGGATAGGTGCCAGTAACCCTGCAGCCTCAACCAGACTCACTGAAAGAGCTCACGGCTTTGGACCAGACCTCATTCTGAAGCACTAATTTAAGTTCTTCTCTTTGTCTGGAGCTGCCTACAGCACGCAGTCCCAACCAGCTGGCAGGTGTCTTCTAGCGGTTGGTTTTTTGCTGTCGAGCTATGGCAGTACACTGTCTCATACAATTTTATCTGCACACGTTTCAGCACAAGGCTGAAAAACACTCTCTGCAAATGCTTCTGTAGCTGCTGTAAGATAACATCCTTTAGCTACGCTGCCTTTCAAGGAAGGAGGGGTTACAAGAAGTTATAATGTTAACTAAGCAGGTGAGGCTACGTGTTTCTCTAATTTATCTGCGAAGAATGGATGCTACCAGAACGTGCTGGGCTTGGCCCCGGACCGGAGAAGCTTACTTTTTCAGGAAACTACATAAGTGCAAGCTGCAATGGGCAGCCGTGTGTTTCTGCGAGCCTGGCAGAGGCCCCCGAAGCAAAGCCAAGAACCTCCCAGGATGCAGGCACCGCTCCCAATGCTGTGCTGCCCTGACAGTCCCTCAGCGCTTTCCCAGCAGCAGCATGTATTCGGGGGTTGTTTTTAATGGCTACTAAACTTGTTTGCACTGAATGCATCTCTCAATAATTGCTCTTGCCCTCCATTCAGAAATGCACCATTTCTAAAAAGTTGACTGAAAATGGCTAGTTTACTTAGCAGGACCGAACTATTTTATTGCGGCAAATACATGGTGAGGATGTAAACTGATGTACTCTGTAAAAGGGTGCGCGGTACAAAATACGGTCATAGGAAGCTGACAGACCGTACTGTAGGCGCAGCCACAGCAGCGGGCGGTGAGGCGCGGGCAGCATGAAAGCCGGCTGTTTGTCTGCATGCTGTCCGTGGGCTGAGGAGGATGGCTCCACGACTTCACGTTTAACGCAGGAGCGGGCAGCGCTGCCAGCACAACGCGCACAGCTGCGCCTTCCACCTCTCTTGACGGCTTCCACACGGCTCTCCCCGCCGCAGCGGCCGGCTCCTTCCCTTCTCGGGGCACAGCCCCGCGAGCCGCACCCCGCCCGGCCGTCCCAGTCGCCCCGCGCTAAGGGGACGGGAACCGCGCAGCGGTACGGCTCCGCTGGCGGACCGCCCCGGGCAGCGGCACCGCCTCAGCGCTCACGGAGCTCAGCTCCGCTCCGCTCCCCCGGCCGCGTCAGGAGCACCGCCGGCCGAGACTGCCGCCCTCACGCGCCCGCCGCTCCCCGGGGCAGGCCCGGCCCCGCCCGCCTACCTGACAGCAGCCGCTCGGGGCG
>JACDJE010000003.1:3947315-3992948 GCA_016647715.1 Pavo muticus
CGAGCCTCCCTGTCAGCGCCCTGCCGAGCGCCCGCCCGCTGCGCGCCATCCCGGGCTTCGCTCCTCGCCGGCTGCAGCCCGCCCAGCGCTGCCCGACGGTCGCCCCGGCCCGGCCCCGCCCGGCCACCTATCGGAGCGCGGGGGCGGCGGCGCGGTCACGGGACGGCAGCGGAGCGGGGGGCGGGGACTGGCGGAGAGGCGCCTTCCCCGGATTGGCCCGGCGGCGAGAGCGGCTATACTTGGGCTGCTGCGCGCCGGGAGCCCCCGCGGTGACTGCGGCCGCGTGACGGGCGGGGCGGGGCGGGCCGGGCGGTGTTCCTCAGCTGCCCCGGCCGATGCTCCTCGTGGGACGCCGGTTTGACATAGCGTCACTGAAACTCGTGTGTCCCTGCTTCGTCTGGTTGTAATCCCAGAGCGTTGCTTTGCTATGCATCTACTCAAAGAAAAAGCGAAGTTGTTTATGCCTTCTTACAGGTCACTTTTTAAATAGCTTCCTTCAACAAAGCTGCTTTATAACCACCTCACAACTGAAGGACTACGGATTAAATACCACTTAGACCACCCCACATCTCATGTGCAATATGTACTACATAAGTTGTTTAAGCCTGCTGCATCTCTTCCCGTGAAGCTGTGGCCGGGCTCCTGCGCTCTGCAGTGTCAGGCTTCCCTTCGCTTCCACACTGGCCAACAGCCCGAGAGCATCGTTAGCAGTGTCTCTTTGCTCTGCAGTGACGTCTCTGCTGCCCGGCGAACAAATACCCACTCAAAATCAGCACAACTATAACTTTAACAGAAGTTAAAAAGCTATTTTAGTTGAAGTACTTGAATGCGTGGAAATGAGAAGCAGTTATAGGCAATGTGTGACTCCACACGCATGCTTTCTTCAGAAGAGTCTTCTCTGTCACTTCAGCATCCTCGTCACTGGCTAAAACATCCATTCTTCAACAAGAACTATACCAGTTTAAATAACTGGACCTAACTGGAGTGGCTCTCAATCCCATCATGGCTTGGTGTTTTTCAGACCGGCTGTCCTGCAGCGTGTTTTCCATATGGGGATCAATGAAAACCAGCAGTATTCAAAGCCCTGCGTTCTATAGCACAGCAGGAAAGCAGCCAGGCCAGACTGGTGGACAGCCACAGGCCTTGCCCCCACCCCAGCCTCCTGGTGCCAGCTCCATCTGCACATGCTGCAGCATCTATCCTCACCCGCTGGCTGCTGTTGGCCAGGGGGTCCTGCATCAGTGGTGGCTGCAGCAGTCTCTGCGGATCAGGAGCCACCTCGCGTGGAGGCTGACTTACAGCATTTACAGTAACTGAACTACAAAGTGCTCAAGTATGATGTGAGGAATACCTGAGGCTCCCTGGGATTTTGTGGGTTTGCTTAAACTTGGTGACTTGGGTGGCTCAGAAACAGCCCTTACACCTTGGCTGATATCTACTGTTTGCAAACAGATTTGCATTATCTAACTTTCATAGAAAGAGTGGGTCTAATTAATATTGAACACTGTGCGTACACCTGAGAGAGTCATCATTTAGGGCCACAGCAACATATCTTTGTTTTTTTCTTCTAAATACTCTTTTTTGTTATACTACATCATAAGAAGAGGTTCAATTTAAACTCTGGTTATTGACGTTATACAATTTTAAGCCATTTAAGAATAATCAGGGTCCTTTTAAGTGGACAGAGAGAGTAAACCGTGGATGATGTGGTGTGTTGTGGTTTAAAAGCAGGTTATTTTCTATACAATGCTTTCAGCTCTTCCTACAGATGACAGTAGGGCAGCTGGCTTAACATGCTCATTTGGCAGCCAAAGATGTGCCAAGCAGAGCAAAAATCAACCACTGTATTCCTACTTATAAATGAATTTTCAATCAATGCCTGCAATTGAAACATATCAAAACTGTAAAGTCTCTTCACCACATAATCGGGCAGAAGGTGATCGATAAGCATGGGAGATGATTAAGTTGTTAGTTAATGATCTTCCAAGGATGCTGCCAGGAACTAAGGGCAGATTTACTATCTCATGCTTCAGTGGATTAATCAGGAGCTACAATATAACATCAGGAGATGTTCACATAGTACCAGTGAGCTGGATGTTTCTGGTATAGCAAGAATTGAAGTATTTGGCTGTAAGCCTAAACCTGAAGGCTTAGAATAGTTACATCTTTGTGAGATTTTGGTGGGCGCGTACATCCAAAAAAGGCTGAAATCTGCCTGTCTGTACTCACAGACAGTGTGAAATCCAGCTGTTCTATTGATGCCCTGTCCCATCTCCAAAGAAACAGAGGCTGTATTTGACTGCTAAGGAAGGGCACTACTACCCAGGTGCCATCCTTGGCCCACCACTGGCTGGGGAGGATCACTGCCCAAGGCAGCACCAGGCAGCGCTCACCCAGCAGCACCACAGCAGTGAGGTGACACAGGCCTCCTGAGGGCCCAAAGCCTGGCTTCTCTTGAGACACATCTACCAAAGGGTCCTCAAATCCTCCTTAACCCCATCAGCTATCACACACGGCTGTCTATCTTAGTGTTGGATAGTCTGAATTCTGTTCCTGGATAAGTACATCTCCCTGTAGCTTTCCTGAGTCTCTGCTGTTCCCAGCTTGTGGGATGCTCTGGGCTGTTAAACTGCAAAGCTGTGGATAGGTAATGGCTCCTCACTGTTAGGGTTTCACATTTATTTTCTGCTTTGTTTTTCCCATGTGTGCAAAGGGGCAAGACCAGCAGTAGTGTGTTGCCAGTCCAGGGCAATGACATTCACAGCTGAGCTGTTTGGGAAATGAGCAAATAAGGAAAGTGGGTAAAAGGCAACATGTCCTCCAGGCCTGTGCCTGCCCAGCAGCAGCAGGGCCCTGCATCACCGTCACTGCCCTGAGGTAAGGGCACGGCCAGTGCTGCCAACATTTGGGCCGTGCCCTTAACTTTATCACATTTGTCATCCAAATTGTTGTTCCCCATCCCCTTTTGGCTTCTCAGTAAGGAAATAGATCCTCTCTACCTTACTTCTTGACGTCAGAAGCAAAGCTGGAGCTGCAAGAGATTTATATTTTTTCCTTACTCATGATGTGAGAAATTTGAATTCAGCTGAAACATACGCGCTTTTGTTACGTTTCTACTCTCTGAGTCAATAATTTTTGCCTTTAGAAGACACATAAATGTCAGGAAACAGGTCACAGCAAACAAAGCATAGTACAGATCCAGGGCAAACCAAGGCAGGGAGCTGTGACCAGATCTGTGGCTTTTTGCATAATGTTGGTTCACTGTACAATTCTTTATAGTGTTGTATATGGGAGAAAAAACTGAATTTGTTCTTGGAAGATTAGCAGGAGAGAGTAGCCATAAGCATGGCTGCTTGAGTGAACCAGTGCCAATGGCACAATAGAATGGGTAAATCAAGGACAGGAGATGTGACTGGGCACAGCTTTTGGCAACAGTACCAACTACTGATAGCATAGGCTGGCCATGAAATTGGACCTCAATCTGTTAATTAAAGCAAGGCCTTGCCAGCCTGTGACTTAGGGTATGACACTGTCTGGAAAGCTTCTGGGCTCTTAAAACCAATATCTTTCCAATCCATATAGAAATTTCCATGAGGTGTATGGACATGTGAGGACAGGGGATGGAACTTTGACAGGTATCATAGGAGGGCTAAACCACTAAGTTACCCTGTCCATATCCTGTGGGACCTATGTAACAAAGTGTTCAGGAAGCAAGGGTGCAGATACATTGGGATTCAGGGCTTTGAGAGGCAAATTACAGGACTTTGGTCAGCGTACAGAATTTGTGAGAGGAAAGGAAAACAAAGCAAAAAACAGTTTTCTCATTGCACCTTACAGTGCTTTATCACAGCACAATTCCTTTTCACTCTTACAACACAGAACTTCTTTTGTGAGGGAAATGGCGTATTCCAAAATCACATTTTAAAAGTGTACCTTAGGATCGCAACCCTTGAGCTCAGTTCTGTTTAATAACAGTGGGAATATAATAATGCTGCCCATAAAGTAAGCTGGAAGTCAGGCTGAAGAAACAAGAGAAAGTTACTGCAAATTGATCTTCATGGTGAACCCAAGCATGTGACAGTTACTTAAAATAGTTGCAGGCATTAAATTCCTGTAGTAGGGAATTACTGTCTGCCTTGACCTTATCCTCACATGTCTCTCAACAGCTCGGTAAATATCTCTGTTCCATAGCCTATGCATCTTTCTATGAATCCAGGATGTGAGTTTAATAACACTAAAGAGCAGATCCTCTGTACTTTCAAATGAATCTCTGTTAAGAATATTTCAGTGCATGCAGTTATGTAAAACATTACAAACACTGAATTACTCAGTAAACTTCTGCAAACTAAGCAATAAAAAAGCAAAGACAGACACAGAGATAAACTGACTGATCAAACATTCTCACAAACACAAAACGTTGGCTTTATATAAGACAATCCTCAAGAAGCTGTAAAGTTAACTTTATTAGTGGGAATGATTTACGTGTAGAGAGTGTTGCCATCATGCCTTTGTCCTCCTGTTGCAAATGCGTTATGTTTTAACTTTCCAGACGTTCCTAAGTTGAGTTAAGAAAAATTGGTTTGCTTTCCTTGCAGCAAAGGCTTTCGAGGAGATTAGAAACTTGGCAGTTGCACAGTAAAACCGCATGATGCTGAATAATTTATGTAAGATTGTTTTATACTGCATGTTATGAAATATCATTAAAGTATTGTATGCTTAAGCAATCAGAACTCAGGTTGCGTGGTCAGTGTTGGTGTTTTACTCGGGCTTTTACTTACTATTACAGAAAACTGAGAATGATAGTTAGCTTGTTCACAGCACTTCAGCTTAAGGGAGAGCTTCTGGGGTTTGGGATGGGAACAGAATAAACCCCCATTCAGTTATCATGCATACTATAGGCAATTATATTGAAATGGATCTATCACACCAAAAGAACTGATAAAATAGAAAATTATCAGTTTCCAAAATGAAGCACAAAGCTGCCCAGGACAGTTGCTGCAGAACAGCCAGGCCATTAGCTGCTGTTTACATTCCCAAGTCCCAAGCTGGGGTGAAGTGTGACACACCTCTGAACATTCAGCTTATTCTCCTCAGGCACAGTTCAGTTTGTTCATGTCTGTGTCAGACTGCTATGTCCCAAAATTAACTCTGCCCTCAAGTATTCCAAGAACAGTGTTGTGCCAAGCACAGCAAAGCGACTGCTTTCTAGAGTTCACATACAACACTGCCATTAGTAATCCTAGGATTGGATTTACTTCTGCAGTGGCAGCACGCTGCTACTTATACGTGTTTACTGTCAACCCCTGGGTACCTTCTCAGTGCTCTGATTATGTGGAGTTCCTATGCTCGATTTCAACTTCCAACATTTGAATACAGGTACATGTTTTATTCTGCTCTGCAGCAACTTGTCTCCAACACGACTGCCGAACAAAGCCCAAGCAACTGGGCAAGTAACAGCACGGCCCAGCTGCCCTCGGGACGCGCAGCACGAAGGCACAGACCTCCGCCATCTTGCGGCAGGCAGCCCACGGCCCGCAGTACTCAAGCCCTCGCACATATCCCGACCCCTCAGTCCCGCCGCACCACTATTGGCCACTTCGGCTTCCATGCCGCATTTGTATTGGCTGGCAGAGACATCAGTCAGAAGGCGGGCGTGGTTCCGATCTCGGCCTGCAGGGCCGCCCGGCCGACCGAGTGGCGCTTTTCGCCGCCGCCACTGCGCTTGCGCAAGGCCCCAGTACTCGGCAATCCGCGGCGCGGCCCGCAGCTGCGCCTGCACACTGCTTTCTCACCTCCCCTCCCCCCCGCCCCCGGAACGGAAGTGGTGGGGCCGCGGCAGTTCCGTCTCGGCGTTGTTCGCGCTGGACAAAATGGCGAAGATCGCCAAGACCCATGAAGGTAAAAGGCTGAAATTCGCTTGTGGCGGTGCCTTTTGAAGCTGCGCGCTCTTCTCGCGTCTTTTAATTCCGTTCTTCTCCGACCGCAGCCCTCAGGGGAGCCGGGGGCCGGGCGGGCGGCGGGCGGGCCGGGCCCGCTCGTAATGGCGTCGCCGCCCGTGTAAACGTCATGGCCGGGCTGCCGCCTGGCGCTCGGGGGGTGCGCGGCCGGGTCGTGGGGAGCCCCGCGCTATCTTTCCCGGAGCGGCGCCGCCCTGAGGGCAGCTTCTAAGATGTCACCTGCCGGGCGCTGCCCGCCGTCCCCCAGTGGCTGCGCGGCCCCCTCTTGGCTGGGAGGCGCCCGTAGCAGTCGCGCGTCGCGCCCGCGCGGAGCGCCATGTAGAGAGAGCACTCAGTGCCGCCGCGCTGAGCGGGCCCGGGCGGCAGCGGGGGCGGGCGCTGCCCCCGGAACGCTGCGCGGCCCGAGCACGGCTGCCCTAGCGGCATCACGGCACCGCTAAGAAAATGCGAGGAGGGCAGGCGGCACGAGGTCGCGGGGCTTCCGGCCGCTGCTCCGGCCCCGCGGCGGCCTGCCGGCTGGGCGGGTGCGTAGCGGAGCTGCTCTGTGTGGCGGGGGCTCTCCCGGCCGCGCCGTCTTGTTTGCTGTGTGGCTGCGCTCGCTGCCGCATCCCGCTCCGCGCATGGGTTTGCGTGCGGCTTGTGAGCGTCTTGAAGCAAGCGAAAACAGTTCTTAGCGTTGCTCTGCGTGTTTGCTGGCGTGCTTTTCTTCCTGTGTGTGTGGCAGGTGAGCTGCGTAAGGCTGTGTTAGTTATATTATCAGCACACATCGTGCCGTGAATTCAGACGCTTTGCAAATAATGGCACAGTGAGGCAAGAGGAGGAAGGGTTTGAGTTTACAAGTAAGCATTATATAGAAGTAGCCTCATTGAACTGAATAGCAACTGCTGATCGGTTTAACATAAAGCATGTGTTTAAATGCTTGGCAGATCTGATCTTCAGGCAGTTTCAGAGATTTTCTTCTGTGTTAAAAGTGTGTTAAGAAGGTCCTTTGGATTTGTTCCTGAGGCAGAAAGGGCTGTGAGCAGACAAACCGCTCATAGCTCTCCAGCTTATAAGTAAGATCAGTTTCAAAGTATGTGGAGATCTGAAGAAGCATGACGTCCTACAGTCCAAAGTTTAAAGTCTTCTGCTCCCTTAACGCCCTCACTGCTATTTAGGTATATGCAATGTATATTTTACCAGACCGTAATGTAAGAAGGGAAGTTTGGGTTCCACATTTCTTGCACCACGTTATTTTCAAACGCTGTAACCATGTGAGCAGTTTTTTCACCCTAAGGATTTGGTTGAATTCTCACAAAAACATCTCTAGAATTTCTTCATAGAAGCCAGAGAATATCTTCCAGTCTTAAACAACTGCAAGTAAGAAATAGTTTGGCCACAGACAGCCATATGAAGAAGAGGAGAATACTCAGCAGATTATGCAGTGTCATGTATGAAAATATTATTACTTGCTTTGTAAATTAAATATTTATGGTTGTCCCTTGGTGTGCTGTGAGCTGGGAAAAGCGTGGTCACTTATTCTTACCCTCACATAACTAGGCCAGCAGCTTTGCTGCATAGAGCAAGCACAAGACCGAGTGGTGGTCAGGGTATACTGTGTGTGGCTGCAAAAGAAAGAAACATTCTCCACCTTTTTTTAGAAGAAAGAAGCAGTGCCTTTGTGGTCTAAAATCACTTGGTCCTTCAGGTGTCCTCGGTAGCAGTGGAAGCCTTAGGTATTTCATTTCACCCCAGTGCTGCATTGCAGCAAACTGCTAACAAAATCAGGAACTTGATCTGCCCTTTGAAGGAAACAACCAACCAGAAACACCTAACAAGCCTGACAGAAAAGTGCTTCTTTGAGTTGTTTTGGTCCCGTAGTCAAGTAATAGGACAACTGTGCAAAAATGAAATGCCTGAAGGAGTTGTTGGTTGATGGAGTCTGTGTGGGATGTCTCTGAAGATGAGAGACCTCTGTGGGCAGGGCCAAGATCCTAACTCAGCATTAGTAGTTTCGTTCTGATAATAATGTGTTTATGAGCAAAATGTCTCCAATCCTGGAGAACATGTGCTGTGTGGAATTTCATGGGGAGCCGAATGTAGGGGTGGGGTTCAGCTGAGGCTCATGGCCAGCAATATAAGGCTTTTGTTGGGCTTCAGCTCTCATGAGTCTCTGGGCAGGTAGCTGGGTTCCTGCAGTGTGGAGGTGACTGTGCCATAGGTAGCTGCAAAGCTCTGGTCAGCCTGTGGCTGGATTAACGATTTTACCTTTATTTAATTCTTAACTTTCTTAATTTTTGTTTATAGGCCTCTTAGTATCTTTTGCAAGCTACCTCAGTGGAGGAGCTTTGTGAAATATATTAGTCCTGAAGGGAAAAAAAAAAAAGATGAGCAACAGTAGGAAATAGCTCAGTAGTGAGTGGCAGAGTTTCTGGGTTATTTGCTAGTAGTACTTCTCTGCAGCTTTTGTAATGGGTGAATTTCCCTCCAATTAATGTCATAGGCAGTAGTACTTCAGATGGGGAGGGTGAAGTACAGAGTTGTGGAGGTCAGAAAGGGCATTTGAGATCTAGTCCAGCCATCTTCTGCAAGCATGGGCCTTGGTATTCCTTCACCCAGTAAGTACAGAGCGAAACAACAGTTGTTTTCATGGGATGAGGTGTACCTTAGTGTACCTGTGTCTTGATCGTGTATGTTGAAGACAATTGAATTAGCACAACTGATTTTCCTGTTGCTTTTACCAACACATAGGAGAGGCGTGGTTAAATTGGTTCATTGGTTTTGGGGGTTACTGAGTTACTGTTCTCTCAAATAGTGCCAAATTTCCAAGGTCGGTGACTGACCCCAGGCGTGGTTGGTGTCAGATCCTGATATGTTAAGAGTGTCAGAGCTCCCGTTGGCCCTCCTTGAAGGGTAGGCAAAAAGTTCAGAAGAGCAGTGGACTCTTCCAAGGTGGTGGCAGAGGCAGGAGCTGTCGCCAGTTGGGTAAGCTGAGCTGCCTGTGATGGAGCTGTGGCTGGCGTTCTGCCTGTCTTGTCAGGTTGTTTTGTTTGTTCAGAGCTAATGCAGCTTTGCAATGTAGTGGGTATTTTGTTCTTGAATAAGGTGGTGTTCTATTGAATGTTCGCAGATGTGGCTACTCACACACTACCTGCTTTAAACAGGTTTCTTTAAATTAGCAAAATCAATTTAATAATTGGTGATAACATCTTGAAAGCCACTTTTAATGAAAAATTTACATTAATTGAGAAAGCCCTGTGCCGTGTAGTGTTGAGAAATACTGTTGTGCTGTAACTGCCTTCCCCACCATCTCTTTGGAAGATGAGATGGGTTAACATTGATAGTTTTGAATGGTTTGCTTCGGGCCATAATACAGCTGGATTAATCTGTCCTGGATAATATTACAGCTTAAAGAAAAGCTGCTTAATGTACGTCGTTGCTTTATAGTTTCGGGTGATAATTATATTTAGTTAATTAGTTAGAGATGGTCTTTGAAACTGGGTGGTTTGCTGAGCGTAACGATAAAAGTATTGCATTTAGTGTATGTTTAAAAAGACCTGAGTGTTTGGGTATGTTTCCCCTAGATATCGAAGCGCAGATCCGAGAAATTCAAGGCAAAAAGCCTGCCCTTGACGAAGCACAAGGAGTGGGCCTCGACTCCACCGGCTATTACGATCAAGAAATTTATGGTGGCAGTGACAGCAGGTTTGCTGGATACGTAACTTCCATCGCAGCAACTGAATTGGAAGATGTAAGTGGTTTCATTTATTTAAGGAGTTTTAAGTACTCTGGCTTTTATTTGAAGCGATTTATAATTGCGGTTACTGGAAAAAACGTGCCTCACTCTGGGCACTCGTCTGATCTCTGCTCGGACTTCATGACGCGTGCTCTGACAGTCACAGAGCTCCGGGCGGGCACCAAGATTGGGGGGTTGGTGTCTGAATTGGTTTTGTTGTTGCTGCCAAGGTGAAAAACGAGATGAAAGAACTCTAATAAAACCCTGGCCCAACATTTTAAGTGGCTATTTTAATATTTTCATTTCTACTTCATTTGAATTTTCGGTGTAGTTATTGTGGATTGGCTTTTTGCACTGTCTCATGTATAGGGGTGGTTAAGGTTATGTTGTTCAGTTCTGTTAAATTCTAATCTTCAACACATTTCTGGTTTCAGAAACAATCAGAAACTACAGTTCTGATCATTAACACCCAGTGGGTAACTGTGTATTAAACTGAGTGAATATTTCTTAAGAGGAAGCAAGAATGTTAGGTGTAATTTAGTATCAGCTGGTGTCTTTTTGTAGTGGCTCAGTATTTGAAGACTTCCAGGAATGCATTCATTTAAAAATTTCCATTGCTGTGTTTCACTGAAATCAGTTCATAATTTTCAGAGCAATTTTTCTTGCATGTTGCTGTAAGCTGGTGCACAGGATCTCACTGATAACGGGACAAAACACCCAGTGTCTTACACGTTCTGGATACTTGTTTTTGGCGCTGTGGTTGAGAAGGTACAACCAAATTAACAGCGCTGTAATTGATTTCTCAATCTCTTGTTATTACAGCAATATTTTTCGGGGTTACTTACTGACATTTTCTTTGTGTTTGTCTGGATTTTAAGAGAAAAAGAATGGTGTGCACCACTTTTTCCATAACAATTAGCACATGGCATCAGTAGCACTAATATGAAACACTTTTTGTATAGCTACTGAAGATGGCATCTTGGAGTAAATGCAGCACATTCACTGAGTCTGTTAAGGGATAAGGTATCAATTTAGCCATTTGTTTAGCTGTATCTGGTTCAGCAGTTGGTTGCTGGGAATAATACAACAATAGATCAAAAAGAGTTGCAAAAATTTAGGGTAAATATTCTAGTCCTTTTTCATCTTACCTATGACTGCAGCGTGTTAATGTGACATTGTTACCTAAAGCTGGTATCAGCGTGACTTTGCCACGTCTTTCTTCTGGCAGGATGATGATGATTACCCATCTACAAGTTTGCTTGGCCAGAAGAAGCCAGGGTACCATGCTCCAGTGGCACTGCTTAATGACATACCGCAGTCAACTGAACAGGTACGTCTTAGGGCACAGCACAAGACTTTTTGGGTCTTAGGAGAAGCGTTAGTATTTCAAGACCGCGTCTTGTTTTCTGAATGTCTGTTAAGCATTACAGTATTTGAAGCACTAAGCTTGTCAGTGCTTTCTGTTAGAATTCCAGCAGGTGGTAGAAATTGGCACTTGCACTTGTAAAGGCAACGTGTGCATATATGCTGAGCTACTTAACAGCACCGATTGGATACTTCAAAAAATGCAAATATCTGGGACAACTCATTGTCTCTTAAACTTGTTGCAACAAAAATGTAATCGTGTATGTTTTATTCTCCTAAAATGTTTTTCTTTGAAACTTCAAAGCGTATGAAGTTGTAATAAGTCTTCCTGGAAGAAGACTTAAAGAGAGGTTCCTCCAAAGAAGAAAGGCTGCTGGGATGAAATGCCTTAGAAGCAAAGGAGCGAGCTTCTTAGAACAGTAACAGGAAGTTATTTGGTCAAAAATTCTGCCTGTCAGTAAACACTCTAGTTTCAGAAGTAAGGTTTCTATTAGGGTAGCGTAATGGTCAGCAACGTTTTTCGTATTGTTCCTATGTGACTAACCAGCTTTTTTTTTCTGTTTTTAGTACGATCCCTTTGCAGAGCACCGCCCTCAAAAGATTGCGGATCGGGAAGATGAGTACAAAAAGCACAGGCGGATGATGATAATTTCCCCCGAGCGTCTCGATCCTTTTGCAGATGGTAATTCGTTTTTGACTTTTCTATACCCTTTTCGAAATCTGTTGTCTTAAACTGTCTTTAGCCCTTTGATTTCTGTTGGCATGCTTATAAACTTAGTTTTGTTTTAAACATCCCCTTTTTGTAGAGGTTGGGTTAAAAACCTAGATGCCATATTCTTCATCTTTATAATACAAGTTTTCTTTCCAGGTAGAAGGACAAGAAAATAATGAGCCATTGCCATAGAAACACAAAGGGTTAAAGGTTTCTCTTTTCTTTTTGTTTTGGGTTGTGCGTTATACTTGAACAACTTGTGTATTGAGTGCTCAGTCTTTCAATACCTTGAAAGCTTTCGTTCCAAGCCATAGTTTTACAGGACTATTGCTTTTGAAATGCTAGTTCTCAAAATAGAGCACCTAATTCTTGCCATCTTACGTAAACTGAGGTGGTATAGCTAAAAGAAACAAAAGCATATGTAAGACTTTGATACTATTAACAGTTCAAGTCTGTTCAGATAATTTTAGAATGCGAGTCAGGAAAAGGGGTATAGTGGGTCTGATGGAAAAGTTCTTGAGGCGAGTGAGTTTCACATGTGGCAGTGAGGTGCCTGGTGGCTTAAAATCAGCAGCTGTTTTGCAGGTCTTACAAATTAGAGTTGCAGCCTGCATGAATTAATAGGGATATTACTTATTTTACTTGCTTAATTGTAATTGATATAAACATGTATTGTCAGAATTCACAGGCCCATACTAACTGTCCTTAATTTCTTTCCTACAGCAGTACTGCTATATGCCAGTCCTGTCTGCATTCTTAAGGGTGCAGTTCAACACATCCTGTGTAGATTATGGTGAAAAAGTATTCCAAAGGAAAGTCCTATCAAAGCTAGTGTCAGAGTGACACAGCCAATTGGGCAATGATCTTCAGCATAGAAATGTTTAAGAATTTTATTTTTTTCCTAAATTATATTGCTATACCACTTGTATAGCAAATCTGCACATTCTTTTTAATTAATAGTGTTTTTCTTGACAAGTCTTAATTTATATAAAGTTGGGCTTCTTGTAAAGTATGTAAAAGTTAAATTTTAACTCAAGATACAGAGCATAAACCAACAAATGGTACACAAAAGCCATTACGTGTGAGTATCGTTGTGGTGGTTGTATGTCTTACATTCAGGTCCCAGTTGCGATTGTTCTTTGAAAAGAGGGGGAAGGTACTATCAGTTTTCTGGGATTTTTTGCTTTTTTCAATGAAGCCCTTTTACAATATGACACTGGAAGATGTGGGAGATGTGTCCAGATTTGTCAAAACTTATAAATGGGTCCTTACGATAAAGCATTTTAAACATTACTGAGGTATGCGATAGTTACTTATAGTCAGATAACTACTAGGATTTAGCAGCTTGCACAAGGTAATGTTTTGAATATAAATATCTTTCCAAAGTGTTACTAATGGTAAAGAGATAATTTTCTAGGCTTCTATTCTGCTGCTTGAAGTCAGAACTGCTGATGGAGACAAAGGCACGAAAGTGTACGTATTCCGGATTAGCAACCCAGGAACCCATCACTTCTGAAGACTCTTAACTGTGTTGTCATTCTATCATTTATATCTGCTTTAAAATATTTGTTTGAAACTGCAGTAGTTAAGTTTGTGTTCAAACAGGTTAAATTGATCAGCAAACTGAATAAACGTAAGATACACGTAATTTGTAAAATTTTCAATCAAAAAGTAAAATTAAATGATCATGGAATAATATAATATTAGAGCAGGACTATAGAGAAAGTTGGTGGATTCTGCTTATCCCGTACTCATTGTGCTCCATTCCTGTTGCTGTTCTCTTCTACAGGAGGGAAGACACCAGACCCTAAAATGAATGCCAGAACATACATGGATGTTATGCGTGAACAGCATTTAACAAAAGAAGAGGTGAGTTGAGGGAGGGGTTTGCACTGAACTTGATTTTGTTTTGCAGCCTTAGAAATCGTGCTAGGAACAGCGGGAGTGGAAATTCTGTTGAATGTTTTCAGTTTTTTTCTTTGGAAAATCATATTCCTCACATGTTGAACCGTGATGGTAGACCTCAGGGATGAAGGCTTTGAAAAACATCTGTTCCACGTAATACCAAAAGAATGGAGGGAGAAGTGCTGTCAGTATATTTTAGTTTGGATTGTTTTGTAGCTCTCGGGTTGTTCATTTTCTTTCAGAGGAGAAGACCCAAAACCTGAGAGATACAGAGAGGTGTAGGAGGGATTTGTTTTTGCGAGCTTTGTATAAAGAGAATCCAGGGAGTTTTTAAAAGGCGTTTGTTGCAGTAGCAGCAGCTGGTTAGCATTTGGCTTAAAACTTGGAAGGAAAAAATAATAGTAAAAACCACGTATTCATAGTTACTAAAAATTCATTTTAATAGTTTAAAAGATATTGGTAATGTAGTAAAATTTATTCTGTGACATCTACAGAGCTGTCTTGTTAATTGGAGCGAGATCTTAAAGTTCTAGTGACCTCTGTTGGCTTATGCTGATTTACTCTAATTGACATTAATTGAGGAAATAGTTCCCCATTTTGTAACCTTACTGTATGGACTGAGTGATAAATGAAAAATAGTCTCTGTCAGCGTGGTGTTTCAACAGCGTCATTTCGGAATTTTACATGACAGTTTCATGGCTTTTTTTCATGTCTCAGGGTGTAACTCGTGTGAATGTATTTTCTAATTCATCCCTCTTTTATAATTTACTTAAGTAGAATTCATTTGAAACAGACTAGTAGTAGTTCTAAGGTATTCATACGGGTGATAGAAACTGACAGCACTAAAAAATTCTGTACGGTTGTATTTCTGCTCTACTGTGAAGTTAGATAGCAGATGAATTTAAACGTAGTCCCCCTAAACACAGAGCCCTGTTGCTATGGAAGAATTTGAAATTAGAGTGGTTAATGGCATGTTATTTGAGCAAAAAAAATCAGAAAATGGCGTAAAGATATCTGATACGAATGAGAAATCTCTTAATGTCTAATTTGAAGAACTTCTTATGAAATAAATTTATCTTTTTGTGCTCTTGAATAGAGGGAGATTAGGCAACAGCTAGCTGAAAAAGCTAAAGCTGGAGAGCTTAAAGTCGTCAATGGAGCCGCATCTCAGCCACCTTCAAAACGCAAGCGGCGTTGGGATCAAACCGCTGATCAGACTCCTGGTGCGACACCTAAAAAGTTATCCAGCTGGGATCAAGCAGAGGTAATAATCCCTGTGCCCATCAGTTTCTATGTAGCAGATATTAATGCTAATCCGCTTGAATTTCAAAAGTTTCTTACTCTAATGCATACACGAACGCACTGAAAAGGAATAAAAACAGCAGTCTTCTATTGCACAGAGTGAGAGAGATTAATACTAAGGCTTTTGTCTTGTGTAGACTCCTGGACATACGCCATCTCTGCGATGGGATGAAACTCCAGGCCGTGCAAAGGGTAGTGAAACTCCCGGTGCCACCCCTGGCTCCAAGATATGGGATCCCACTCCCAGTCACACACCAGCAGGAGCTGCAACACCTGGACGGGACACGCCTGGTCATGCAACACCAGGCCACGGAGGTGCCACTTCCAGCGCACGTAAAAATCGATGGGATGAAACTCCTAAAACAGAAAGAGGTATGTATGGTGAGTTGGAGAGCGGCTGAGAAATTTTGAGTGGCAAATACTGTAGGAGTTTTGCACCTTACGTAAACAGTAGAAGCAAGCAAAAGGCATTAAGTAATTACATTCTGACATCTAGTGGTTGATGTGATGTTTTTATCTGAGCTTGCGTAGCACTGAATTCTGTCAGCTTAACCCACTTCTCTGAAGCCAGCTCTGCTCCAGAATTGTATCACAGATGTGTGATATGTCCAATGACTGCTGCTGGGATTTTAATGATTAATTAGGACAAAACAATTCATTTTACGTTGAATTGCTTTTTGTTGTACAATTGTGTGTCTGTGCTGTGTCTGTGCTGTTTCTGAACTGTTGAATTTTTTGAGTTTTCAATTTTTTTTTAAAACTTGCTTAAGCATTGAGGCAAGTTTCAGAAGCGTTTTGTCACCCATCTTAATTTGAATTAAGCTCATGTGGCAGAGAACAGTGAAAAACCACTGTTCAATGGTGTATCAAGGGAGTGTGTGGAGTACTTCGTCCATTATCTACAATATTTGGGTTCTTTCATATTTTAGGATTTTATCTATTTATTTTAAGATTCAACAAGAAGATAAGGTTTTTTCTGTAATAAAATGAAATAATCTGTTGGTTGTTTTCAGTGTTCACAAAAGTAGTCTTAACTTTTCTAGGTGTATTTACTGTATGCTTGCTGATTCACGTAGAAATGAGGATGAGATAATGAAAATGGAATTGCATGTCGTAGCTATAGTTGGAGTATAGCACTGTTCAGTTTTCTACAGAAATTGTGTTGTTTTTCTTTAGATACTCCGGGACATGGCAGTGGGTGGGCTGAGACTCCTCGTACGGATAGAGGTGGTGATTCCATTGGTGAGACACCAACCCCAGGAGCAAGTAAAAGAAAGTCCCGATGGGATGAAACACCTGCTAGCCAGATGGGTGGCAGCACTCCTGTTCTGACACCTGGCAAAACACCCATTGGTACACCAGCTATGAACATGGCAACTCCTACGCCAGGTAAGCCCAATCCATTCTCTAAAGCTTCACTTCTTACATGAAAATGAAGCTCCAACCTTTATATTGTATATGGAAATAGACTTTTACCTAATGTGCTGTTCTGACTGTATGAAAACAATTAGTATATGTTTGGTTGACCTGTTTTAGTGCCCATAGGAGCTAAGGCTAAGCTCTGTTTGCGTTCAGTCTAGATGGTAAAGACATTGGTGTCATATTGGCTACAGACGTCAAGTGTGGAAAGTTTTGCTCAAGAAGACCCTTAAAGTTTAAGTAAATCTGTCTTCTGTTTATGGAAGTTTAAAAAAAATCTTTTTAATTTGAATATAGGTCATATCATGAGCATGACTCCTGAACAGCTGCAGGCTTGGCGTTGGGAGAGGGAAATTGATGAGAGAAACAGACCACTTTCTGATGAAGAATTGGATGCTATGTTCCCAGAAGGATATAAGGTAATTCATTCGGATGAAACTGAGTTTTCTTCTGTCAGGGGATATTGATTTAAAAAAAAAAAAAAAAAAAAAAAAAAAAAAAAAAGTCCAATATGTAGAATATTTCACAGAAGCTGCTGATTAACTCACATAGAAATTTGTTTGATTCGGTTGCTCATTTACTATAAATCCATTAGAAAGAGATAAAGTAATGTTTGTTTCAATGGCCAGTTCTTATTATGGTTCTCAATGTTAAGAATGTCTGCTAAGTTCAGAAAGAAAGTCCAAATGTGGAAAGACAGGAGAGAGTCACAGATTCTGACTTGACAAATACACGCCATGTTGATACAAATATTGAAATGCGTGGGTTTTTTTAATAGTTTCTGAAGACTTCTGAAGTCTGTTATCCAAGCCCTCAGAAGTGAAAGAGAGCTTTCTTCTGAAATATTGTCAATAGAGAATAAGCATGAATATGAACTATCCTGCTGAATTTGTGGATTATGTCACTGAATGTAGGATGTGGTGTATGTAGTAATACACAAATGTACAAAAGGCTGAACCCATATGTTCTATTTTATTTCTGTTTTGCATTTGAGACCTTGCTCAATTCGCATGTGTTGTGTTAAGATGAGTCTTGAAGGCTGTGGAGATTCTTAGTGCTGTGGTACGGTTTTGACCGTATTTCATTCTTTCTCCTGTAGGTTCTTCCCCCACCAGCTGGTTATGTACCTATTCGTACTCCAGCACGTAAACTTACAGCAACTCCCACACCTTTGGGTGGTATGACTGGATTCCACATGCAGACAGAGGACCGGACTATGAAGAGTGTCAATGACCAGCCTTCTGGCAATCTTCCATTCCTAAAGCCAGATGATATCCAGTACTTTGATAAGCTGCTGGTAAATGACATTTCACTCATGCTGATTAAAGTTTTCTGATCTTTGAAAATATACCAATGCCTGTTAATTTGTCTGGAATTATTTCTAGGTTGATGTTGATGAATCGACTCTTAGTCCTGAAGAGCAGAAGGAGAGGAAGATAATGAAATTACTTCTGAAAATAAAGAATGGCACACCTCCCATGAGAAAGGTGGGATTAGTGGTCATTATTACCACTTCATCTTCTAACACGCTGCCTTTGTATTCAAGTTCATTTTCAGACTATCTCTTTTTTTCACCTGCTTGTCCATAGGATTCTCTTCAAACTGATCTCCTAAGCTTTGCTGTCTGTTTAGTGCTTTGTCTTCCTTCTGTATCTGTGTTGCTTTTGGTTCGTCATTCAATGTAATTTGTTGTTGCTGCTCTTTGTGCAGTAATGCTGATTGCTAAGTATCATATGATTTACAGAATATAATAATATAATAATTCTTAATTATGGGAAAGTAGACTCTGTCGTGCTTTTTGGTTACAGGGCTTGATAATTCTCTAGATTTGGCTTTGTAGCTCTTAAGTTTCTAGCTTGCTCATGCAGTAGATTACAGATTGTTTGCAGTTCAACTCTAAACTGATCTGAGCACCTGGTGCAAGTGCTGTGTAAAATGCCTTTTTAGGTGGTGCCATTCTTAGTACTAAGCATGCTTTTCTTGAAAATGGAATATCTGGGACCTATCATCTGAGGTATTTGTGTGGAAAATGGTGGTAGGGACAAGTATTGTGAAGCCTGTGGTTACAATAGATTGTATTTTAACTTGATTAATACCTGCTTGTTCAATAGCTGTTCAGTATTGTTTACTTAGTTTAAGTGACAGTTGCTTTTTTTTTCTTAGGCTGCATTGAGACAAATTACTGATAAAGCTCGGGAATTTGGAGCTGGGCCGTTGTTTAATCAGATCCTGCCATTGCTGATGTCACCAACACTGGAGGATCAGGAACGCCACCTACTTGTCAAAGTCATAGACAGAATTCTGTACAAACTGGATGACCTGGTCCGACCATACGTACATAAGGTCTGTTGCTGTTCGCTCATCTTTGTTTTGCTATTTCTGATCACTGTGGGAGAAGCGTTCATTTGTGTAGCAGAAGAGAAGACAAAATCATTATTTTTTTTTTAGATCATATTGGCTTTTGTGTTTCTTTTTCAGTCAAACTTTAGCCTACTGTAGTGTGATCGAAGTGCGAATATTACAATATTAAGGCACAATGTTAAAAGAATTCATGCACACTTGAGAGAGGGAGGCAGATTTTACCTGATGTAGTTAGAATCCGTGGGGGAGGTTCTTCAAAGAAAGAGTTGTAGGGGGGGAAAAAAAAAGCATAACATCTAAGACTTCTTTGGTCATCGTAGAGGTGAAAGCTTGAAACCGTGGAATTATCTCAGCTTCATGGAATCATAAGTTTCCTATTAGGGCCAGAAATACTACCTGAAGTATTCACAAATGGGAATGTGAATTTTGTTCGTCTTTTTCAGATTCTTGTTGTCATTGAACCACTGCTGATTGATGAAGACTATTACGCCAGAGTGGAAGGCAGAGAAATTATTTCAAACTTGGCTAAGGTAATAAATTTAAATTCTGCAGTAGGAGTTAGCTTATATATAGCCACACAGAGCTGCTTTGCAGTCATGGCAGAAAAATGTAGCGTGCTGTTCATAAATCTGTGTGTTTTGTATGTTCTTCTTTCAGGCTGCTGGTTTGGCAACAATGATTTCTACAATGCGACCTGATATTGATAACATGGATGAATATGTCCGAAATACCACAGCTCGAGCCTTTGCTGTTGTTGCCTCTGCTTTGGGCATTCCTTCTTTGCTGCCGTTCTTGAAAGCTGTCTGTAAAAGCAAAAAATCCTGGCAAGCGAGGCATACTGGCATCAAGATTGTGCAGCAAATTGCTATTCTTATGGGTTGTGCTATCTTGCCTCATCTCAGGAGCTTGGTTGAAATTATTGAACACGGTAGGTTCTGCTTTCTCTGGTTTGAGATTTGTGTTTGGAATTTTTCTCCTGTACCTTGTTGAGATGAAGTGTTAGTAAGGCAAAGTTTTCTGCGGCCTTTTTTGCAGTGAGAAGTAACATGTCTGACTTTGAAAGAGAAATAGTGATTGTTTTCCTGAAAATAAAGTGATTGTTTTTTTATCCTATCAGCACAGTTTTGCTATTTTGAGTTCAAGATACAAGAAGTGGTACTAAACAGTGTTCTTTTGCAGGTCTTGTGGATGAGCAGCAGAAGGTTCGTACCATCAGTGCTTTGGCTATTGCTGCTTTAGCTGAGGCAGCTACTCCCTATGGTATCGAGTCATTTGATTCTGTTCTGAAGCCCTTATGGAAGGGTATACGACAACACAGAGGAAAGGTATGTCTAAAATACTTACAGTTTGAACCGAAATGAATATGTATCTTCTGTAACTCATTGGAAATATGTTTCTTCATTTAAATAGGGCTTGGCTGCCTTTTTGAAGGCTATTGGTTATCTGATTCCACTCATGGATGCTGAGTATGCAAACTATTATACCAGAGAAGTCATGTTAATTCTTATCAGAGAGTTCCAGTCCCCTGATGAAGAGATGAAAAAGATTGTTTTGAAGGTACGTCAGAATAATTTGTTCAGGCACTGGCAGTGTAATAAATTAAACTGATAAAACCTGAATGCTTAGCATTAACATTGAATATGTTTCCTTTTCTTTGAGATAAAACCAAAACACCACAACCACACAAACTGTACACAGAATTAACATTGCTGGCTTTTTTTCCTTCTAGGTGGTAAAGCAGTGCTGTGGTACGGATGGTGTTGAAGCAAACTACATTAAAACAGAAATCTTGCCACCATTTTTCAAACACTTCTGGCAGCACAGAATGGCAATGGACAGGAGAAATTACAGACAGGTATTTTTCCAGTTGAATTTTTCTTTTGGTAGTAGAACAGAATTTGTGTTGGGGTGTTCATTCAGACTAGATGCTTAGTTTTGCATCTTGTACGTCCTGTATCTGAATTGTGCTTGGAGTAGTGGTTTAGAAACTGTTCAGTCAGGACTTTCGCACCGGGCATTTTATCTCTGAATATGAATCTACGTCAGTTCTAAGGTGAGATAGTTGACCCCATTTGTGTCTTTTAAAACTGGATGATTTCAAAAGGTGAAACAGTTCACTGTGAGCTTAAACAATACTTCATTGGTCTTAAGGTAAGTTTAGAGCTCCTCTTTGTTTACTAGTAGTAGTGGCTACAGTAGCTATTGTTGCTCTCTTCTCTGTGCCATTGCATTTTTATTCTTTTTCTAGATAGAATCTGTTTTGAAATCACCATTTGTAACTTTTTCTTGAAAAAAGGTTTCCACTGGAATGAAATAGAAAACCAGCATGATGCTGCTACTGCTTTTCAGGCTGGGGAGATACATTTTCAAGAGTTAGAAAGATTTTAGCAATGTTTGCTCACTTAACTATTTGTATATTTCAGCTGGTGGATACAACAGTGGAGCTGGCAAATAAAGTTGGAGCAGCAGAAATTATTTCTAGAATTGTGGATGATCTGAAAGATGAGGCTGAGCAGTACAGAAAAATGGTCATGGAAACAATTGAGAAGATAATGGGAAATCTGGGTGCGGCAGACATCGATCATAAGCTAGAAGAACAACTTATTGATGGGATTTTGTATGCCTTTCAAGAACAGACCACAGAGGTATGGCCAACTTAACTGGAGGTATGGTCAGCTTAACTGAAAGGTAGCTCACCGTTAGTTATGGAGAAATGTGCGGTTGTGAGTTAGATGTTTTTAACCTTTGCATAGATTTCAGTGCTCAGATCAATGACATCCACATACTAGATGTAGAACATAAGCATTTTAATAACCATTTTAGATGATGCCAGATTTACTGAAAATGTGCTAGTTTAGGTCTGTCTTGTGTTTTAACACCCAGGATTCTGTGATGCTGAATGGCTTTGGCACAGTGGTTAATGCTCTTGGCAAAAGAGTGAAGCCCTACTTGCCGCAGATCTGCGGTACGGTTCTGTGGCGTTTGAACAACAAGTCGGCTAAGGTGCGGCAGCAGGCAGCCGACCTCATCTCTCGTACTGCAGTGGTCATGAAGACTTGTCAAGAGGTATGGAATTGACTCGTATCAAATCAGCTACAGTATGTCATAGTAACGAGAAGGAGGAAAGTCTAACTTTGAAATCTTCTTACTTGGTTGTAGGAAAAACTGATGGGACATCTGGGTGTTGTGTTGTATGAGTACCTGGGTGAAGAATATCCGGAAGTACTGGGCAGCATACTTGGAGCTCTGAAGGCTATTGTTAATGTCATAGGTACATTTATGTAATGACTGTGTGCCTATTTAAGAGAGAAATGAAAAGAATGCAGAACTTACTATGCCTCTTCGAATTCAATAGGTATGCACAAGATGACACCGCCTATCAAAGATCTGCTGCCGCGGCTTACGCCTATTTTGAAGAACAGACATGAGAAAGTACAGGAGAATTGCATCGATCTGGTTGGGCGCATTGCAGACAGGTAAGCTGAGTGACGATAGAACTGATCCTCTCTGGAAGCTATTGCTGTAGCAAGAGCTAAACTAGAGTATCAGGTTTGACATCTGGGTTTTTTGCATCTCCTGTTGTTTCTTAAGTTTTATTTTGAAAGATTAACTTAATGTTTAAGATGAAGTGTATAGCAAATGATCCTATTACTTTAATTATGTCACCTGCAAATGTTTTGTAAGAAGTATAATAAATTTAAAATTTGAAAATGTGGAAAGTATATCTATGTGTTCCTAGTAAACTGTTAATCAGTGAAGGTCTAGTTTAAAGGCTACTTTAAGTAAATTGCTTAAATAACTTCGCTCTGTTGATAGTGAATAGATACTGCAGTTCATGAGGTTATACTTGAAAACATCGAGCAGAACTGAAGAGAACTCACTTTTGTCTTTCAGAGGTGCGGAATATGTTTCTGCAAGAGAATGGATGAGGATCTGCTTTGAGCTGCTTGAGTTATTAAAAGCTCACAAGAAAGCTATTCGAAGAGCCACAGTAAATACTTTTGGATATATTGCAAAAGCTATTGGGTAAGTTGGTCTAATGCTTTATCTAGTTCTACACGCACTTATTTAACGTAGTGATGATTGTGAATTTTACTAGAGTGAAATATTCCAACTCCTCTACAGTTCACATCTTAAATGTGTACACTTGATTTTTATTCATATAGTTAGAGAATATAAAAGCATTCTTATTAGCGTAGAGTGCTACAGTTTTGAACTGAATTCGTAGGCTAGCAAGTTTAGAGTATACATTGGTAGTAAGATATGCTTGTCTTCTCGACTTTTGATAATGTGATATGCATTCAGACTCTCTCTGCATTCTTTCATAGCTCTCCTTTAAATACTGTTTCTCTTATTTTTCCTTAAATCAGTGCTTCTTTGATTAGCATGGTTTTTTTTTTACTTCCACATTAAGGTATTGCAAGTCATAGCTTGAAGCACAATTCCTGTTTCTCTGCACGCTCTTAAGTGAGTGACCAGTTAATGACTTGAAACAGAAATAACCAGCTGGCAAGCAAGCACTAACTGGGCTTCTCTGTGCCTAGTTGCATATCTCTGTCAAAAGTCTTACCTGGAATTAATGTGTTAATTTTTATACAAGTTACAATTGACTGTGGGATCAGAGTAATACTGGGAAGGCTACTCCTGTCTCCCAGAGTTAGTTTACAAACTAACTGTAGGCTGAACAAAAGCTAAGTCCAGAGAGGGTTGATGTGTTTTTGTTTTTTAATAAAAAGTTGGTGGTTTAAAAACTGATTCTAGTGCTTACTTAAACTCTGTTACAATTTTGTGGTTTATGGTGCTCCTTGGGGAATGTAAACTTCATGCAGAAAGGCTAAGCCACGTTCTTCTGCTGTTTTCTGTTTCAATGTCAACTAATTTACTTACATTCTCACCAAATCTGTTGATGTAGACGTATGTATTTTCTCTTCTAGACCTCACGATGTCTTGGCTACACTGCTGAATAACTTGAAAGTACAGGAAAGGCAGAACAGAGTATGTACTACAGTAGCAATTGCTATTGTAGCTGAAACATGCTCACCTTTCACAGTGCTGCCTGCGCTCATGAACGAGTACAGAGTTCCAGAACTGAATGTCCAGAATGGTGTGTTAAAATCTCTTTCTTTCCTGTTCGAATACATTGGAGAGATGGGAAAAGATTATATTTATGCCGTTACGCCATTGCTTGAAGATGCTTTAATGGACAGGTGAGTGCAGTTCTTTCTGTGTATGGTCCAGTTAGCCATGGTCACATTAAATGTGTCACTGGGTCTTAACAGCAAATATGCGCGTTGTCCTTGTTTGCTAAAAATTGCTCACAACAAACATTGTTGGGTGTCCATTAACTATAAATAATTCAGGTTACATACTTCTATTTTGCTAACACTTTTGAAGATGAAAATGGTACAGCCATTTTAACTGGGTTAGTATTTGCTGTGTTCAAACCACTTTTGATCATTTCTGTTGTTAGTCCCTTTGCCGCAGTTTTTTTTGCCAGAAAACTGTCCTTTGAATTAATCAATTTTTGGTTACTCTGCCTCTTAGTGTCAGTAGATGTGGGTTAAAAGCATATATTGGTGCTTTCAAAATAATGTAGTTGAAAATAATCATGATGCTTGTCCAGGTACGTTGCTTCTAAGCATGATTTACTAACACACTGTTGTTTTCTTTTCAGAGATCTGGTACACAGACAAACAGCCAGTGCTGTGGTGCAACACATGTCTCTTGGTGTTTATGGGTTTGGCTGTGAAGATTCTCTTAATCATTTGTTGAACTACGTGTGGCCTAATGTGTTTGAAACCTCTCCGCACGTCATTCAGGCAGTCATGGGGGCTCTGGAGGGCCTCAGAGTTGCTATTGGCCCTTGCCGAATGTTGCAGTATTGTTTGCAGGTATGTCCCGATGTATGCTGCACGGGCAGCAGTTACCAGACAGGATTCTGTTGCCTCCTGGGAGCATGTGAATGCCCCCTCCCTGGCATGGAGGGAGCTTAGAGCAACCTGCTCTAGAGGGAGGCCTATAGCAGAGGGTTGGAATTAGGTGATCCTAAAGGTCCCTTCCAACCCAAACTTTCTGTGATTCTCTTTAGGAGATGAGAAGTCAGCTGAAGGAGATTTCCAGTAAGGGAAAACAGTCTGGCTTTTCATCTCTTTTAATATGCCATTCTGTACCAAGGATTTTGATAATGGAAACATGCAAAGAAAACGGCTTTTTTTCTTTTTTCTTTTTTTTTTTTTTTAGTGAAATAACTGATTACACTGAGGAGCTTGCATAGAAATAGCAAATAACAGACTAAAGTGACTAAAAATTGGCTCTGACTTGCAAAGTAGAAGCATGCAACTTTGAGGACAGTAGACAATGATTGGGGGAATAAATCAGTAGTGCAGAAGGTTATGAGAACAAGTAACAAGCAGCACTATTAAAGAGAGGATAGGATTGATATTGAATGAGCATTATGTATTGCTAGCCAAAGAAAACAATAAGATGATTAAATCTGTTTAAGTACAAGGTGTTAGAAAACGGTGCCTGGATCAGAAATAATACAGCTCGATCCATGCTAGTCTGCCCAGCTTCTGTGAATGCATACGTGGAGGTAGAATTTGGAGGCTCCTTTTCTGTGTATTTGAGCGTAACAGTTCTTGCTGTATTGGCTGTAGAATTAAGTGCATGTGGCAGATGAGAAGCAAGGATGTGTGTAGTGCAGATCAGTGTAGAATCAATGTGACTGCATTTTATTAATTTGTAGACAGGGAACTTCACTGGTTTTTTAGTTGCTTTAGTTGGTGTGCCTCAGCACAAAAATACCGACATGAGCAGGAAAATGAAAGTTGCATGAAAGTCTCCCATGCAGTGTGTATTTTACCAATTTTATTTATATTTCTTATTTTATAGAACTGTTTTTTCTAGTCTTCATGCACTACTCAATGTCTTCAGGTTTAATAATCATTTATGTCCTGTATTTCTATCTAGTGCTCTCAACACAATGAAATCAGTTACCAGAGCCAAAGATAAGACTTGTTTTCAGCCAAATACACTGCAGTAGATTGGTATTTTTTGAAAGAACAGTGCAAAATTAGAAATACATCTAGTGGAATTTCTCCCTCCAAAAAAAAAAAGGAACGTCTCCTAAGTAATATTTTCTTAATACTTGCTAGTTCGTATACTCACAAAACTGATAATGACGCATTTATTGTAGTTCATTCCTAATAATTGATGTTAAGTATTATCACGGTGCTTTTCAAATGGTTACTGTTGAAAACTTGGTTAAACACAGTATCAGGCTTTTAGAACAGAAGCTTTGAATTAATGTTGTGTTGTTTTGTTCTCTAGGGTTTGTTTCACCCTGCCCGGAAAGTCAGAGACGTTTATTGGAAGATTTATAATTCCATCTACATTGGATCCCAGGATGCTCTGATAGCGCACTATCCAAGAATCTATAACGATGAAAAGAACACCTATATTCGTTATGAACTTGACTACATCTTATAATCTTCTTGTTCTGTTGTTTGTGTTTAATGCACAGCTGTTCTTCACATAAATGCTTCAGATTTGATGATGTAAAATTTTAAAATATTGGAGATGAGTATAGAGCTGGTCAGAGGCAGAGGTAGGGATCCAGTAGCATGATTTTTTAAATATGTCCTTGTTTTTTGATGTTAAACAGTTAAAGCCAGTAGTGACCAAGAAAACAGTGATTACAGTATACAGGAGGGATTTCATTTTTGGTTCATCTTTATGAAGGTTTAGATTTCATTCCTTGTGTTTAAAGGGGTTGTTTATTTGAGAAATAAACATTTGTGTATAAAATCTAATTTGTGTGTGGTTTTTGGACTGAGAGACTTGTAAAACGAGTCTCTGAAGGATTTAAGTGTTTGTTCATGTAATAAATAGGTGGCGTCAAGCATTTTAACCTTTTGTCATCCCCTAGCTTTTGAATAAATAAGAAAAACATACAAACTGCGGTTAATGTGTGTATCTTTGTCATGCAATAATTCAGCCGTACTCGGGCTGGCAGTTGTGGCGGCAGTTTGTCTTCTTGGAAACAGTAGTAGTAAACTGCTTGTTGGTTCTGCTTCGTCTGCGTTATCCTGGTTGTAGGGTTCATTTGTTTGTTACTGTTGTCAGAAAGTGAGCAGTTGGTCAGTAGTTGTGTGTGAAATCACTTGTATGACTTCGGCAATCACAATCAGCTTGTCTTCTAGCCACGTATAGGTTGCATAAAATGCCAAGTGATGTTTATAGGCTGTGCTATAATTCCTGTGAAGAATTAGGAAAGTTACTGGGCACCTGAGATGAGGCAAATTCAGAGTATGTGTGTGTGACGTAGAGAGTGTGAATCTCGCCAGCTTGAGATAAAAATGTTTATTTCCTTCTTTACTCTTTTCCTCCTCTCCTGTGCGTCTACTCAAGAGGAAGAAAAAGGACATAGTGCTATTTGACAGTGTGCCACATAAAACACAAGGTTACATCATTCTGGTAGTGTTGGATAGTATCTCATGTACGTAAGAAAACACAACAAATGCTGGTGATTGGATACCATGTTCTTCTTGTCCGTTATTCAAGTTGGGCAATTAATTTCCACCTCGCCAAGGCCAGGGCAGTGTTGCCAGCTGGCCTCTCTCTGCTGTTTTACGCGGATGTGAGATTGTTCAGTGTGTAAGGAAATTGCACCCTCCCTCTCAAGACCTAAGCTTTTGTTAGGAGACTGGGGCAGTGTGGCAGCAGCTTGGTTGTTTATGAAGGTACTAATTTGTGAGGAACTGATTTTTTTATAGTAGTAGTAGTAGTAGTGTACATACTACATAAAGTTTGAATTTATTAGGTGAAAACAATAGGAACTTCTTGAAGACTTGGTTGTTGAATTGTTCTCTGAATTGTTCATTCCAGTTTTTGTAGTGCTTTCTCACTAAATAATCTCATTTATTTTATAGATGACCTGCCACCTTTGCTTCTTCAGTAGTTCTGCAGGATAGGACAGGGTAAGTGCCAATGGAGAGGGTGAAGGGCAGAAATAAAGCACCTTTTTTTTTTTTTTGACAAGATGAGCCAAAATAGAGCTCTGATACAGGCAGGAATGGATGAGGACTTGCAACTTTTAGTTGTATCTCAGAATTTATTTATTTTTTTAAACAAATCAAATAGTAGAAGTTTTCTTGTAGGGTGGAGGACAGTAACTTCAGCTTTTTGTCTTTCAAGCTCTTCACTGTCATTCAGAAGTCATTTTAAAAATGGTTTTGCAGAAGATGCAAACTTTTTCTTTCCCATGAAAGAAGAAAAGGGGAAGGAAATGTGCTGAAACAGCTGTACCCAAAATTATGTTCGTATTTGGTGGTTTTCTTTGGTATCTCTAGCATCTGGTATGAAATCTAGTTTGAAAGAGCAGTACTGAAGTGTAATTCCAGTGTCAGAACTCTTAAATAAAAGGACCATCTCTGGGTCATACACAGTTGTGATAAGACTTCATAGGAGCAGCTTTACAGAATTTAACTTGTGTTCTTTATGCAACCACAGCATGTTTTATTTGGCACAGACAGATCAAGGGGACAGTATGTAATAGTACCGACTCCCATTGTTTTGCCCAGTGGCAAAAGGTTTTGGGGAAGAAAGTGAAGTAACTGGAGATAAGATCATGAGGAACAGCTTTTTGCTTGTAAAGCAAAATGCTGGCAGAATGCATAATGTTTTTATTTCTATGCTGCTACATTTTAATACTTTCAAAACTTCCCATATATATGGATTTCAGCTTGCAGTAAATATGTAGGTCACTCCAAAAGTAATACCTCCTATTTATTTCCATGGATACTACAACAGATACAAAGAGCACAATAACGCTGTTTGATAGAGTACACTCTGAGCTACAAAACGCTGTTTTTGAACACAGTCACCACCATTAACTCTGCGTTTTCACCAGCAATGAATAAGAGCCTGCATGTTGTGTTTGTAAAATGTGCACCAATGGAGGTGACCCACTGTCACCACTGCTGAAACGCATCGCCACTGCCTCACTATGCTTACATCCGCTGTTTGGTCTCTGTAGATGTTAAGCAAGTATTGATGAATGTCAGTGGGTGCAATTTTTTCCATGTGGAGCAATTCTGTGACACCTTTGCTTCAGACACCATTTTGTCAGGCTGCCCCTCTGCTGCCATCTGTCACGCAGCAACAACATATAATGGGATATTGGTGGGAAGGTTCAACCTCTACTTGTCATACCGCCAATATCTGCCTCTGTTGAGGGCCCATGTAGTAGAATGGGAGGTGTTACTTTCAGAGCAGCCCTCATACATTTTCATTTGCACTTGTGCAATTCTCTAATACCTAGGACTGTACTAGTGCAGATGATGTCTTACTGGTAAGCTGTTAAAATGTGAAGTGAATACGATTGTGGCCCACAGGTTGTAAGGATCTGAACTTGGATGTTCTGGAAACAGTGAGTCTGAGATAAGCACAGTTAAACCAGGAGCATCCTTGTGAGGGTATGTTAGCACTCCTCAGGTGCTGAGAAAACTGTTACAAATCTTCTGTCGATTTCCTACATAGTTAAATTATTTGAGTCTTCAGAGCCCAAGAGTATTTGGTGAAATGAGGGATTTTTACCACAGTGCTGACATGGGGGTATTGACCTGTTGGCCTTTTTGTATAGCAGTGAGTTGAGGATACAGAGACTGGAACACCTCTAGCTAGATTTCCTTAAATTTAGTTATGTGTATTTACATGAAATCCATCCATCTGGGGACAGAGGTTCTTCTTTTCCAGTACAAATGAAAATCAATTAAAATAACAAATGGGGGGGCTTACTTGGAGGCTGTGGCTGGTGATTACCTGTAGATTCTGAACAACAGCAGGCAATGTTCAAATGAATGGAAAGATCAGGTTGCTGCCATGGTAAATCCATTAATGATAATTAATTATGCAGTTAATGTAGAAAAATATATTAGGCTAAGTGAACAAAAGATGAACTACTGTTGTGCAGAAATGGGAGACTTGCCGTTTTGTGGCAACTGAAAAGTTTACATTGCTGCAGAATTACTGTGACGTCTGGGTTTGAAACTTGGATGTCCGGAGAGCCTCATCTGCCTTGTTTAGATTCCTTTATAAAGGGAACGAAGTGTTCCTTACCAGCTCACCCCACACGCATCTCTGCTTTTACGTACTGTTCCTAACTTTGTCTGTGAATCACAAAAGAAACCGTGGACAGAATCCTCACTGGTAACAGCCCCAATTCTTCTGAACAGGATCATCCAGCATGCTGAACGGGTGGAGGGACCTGTCCGAAAAAAAGGATGTGTCATTTTTGCATTTCTTCTTTAAGTACAATTACAATGATACATTTGCAAAGGGAATGAATTAAAAGAGCAGAGCGTGAGCAACGCTGCCTTGGACAGTTCCTAGCTTAGAGTAATAAATTTCACAACTGTATGCTGTTCTTGGTTATAACTGTTTGTACTTTATTAATGTGAAAAGGATGCAACAAGTGTATAAACCCATATTTCCTTACAGTTTAAACTTCTGCACTTAAACACGTCCTTTTGCAGCCAGAGCTGATGAGGCCAAAGTCAGCCAAGGCTGGTGGTTTTCCTTCAGGCATGGTGGCCTTAAAGACTGGCAGAGGTTTTTTTGTGTGTTTTGTCTGAGCTACTTTTGGAATGGAGCAAAAGATAGCGAGACAGTTTCCTGAATTTTATGTTGACTCATAGTTAGATCTTTTCTATACCTCTGTTCTGGTAGAATTTCATGCACATACGCCCAAGCTCTACCTACTGTTCTGATTCACATGTTCGTGCTTTGCATACACCTCACTTTTCCGTCGCACCTGTCGTGCACCTCCTCCTGGGTCTGTGTCAGACCTCCTTTCCCCCTGCATTTCGTTGGGGGACAGCTGCAGTGGCAGTGAGGAATGGTTCTCTTAGCCTCTGCACTTGCAACTGTAGCAGTTCTGGCTGTGTGAATAATTGGTCACTGCTGGACAATTCTAGTTTTGCTCTTGTGTTCAGGCCAGAGCAAGCCAAGGACAGGGAAGTCTCAAAGCTGCCAAACTCTAAGCTGTCTTGGAAAATACTGGGAAATAGTGTGTCTGTATTTCTGTACTGGCAAGGTTGGTGCTGATGTTCCTTGCCCAGCCTGAGCTATGTGAGCTGGTCATCTGCCAAATGAAGTGGAGATGGAGCCCATTCCACGTCTTGTTATGCTGAATTTTTTAATCCCACACTAGAGTCACTGTGGGAGTCAGAGCTAGCTTTTCCAGGTAGAGCAAGGTGTCCCGGTGTTCCTGTAAGAATGAGGAAGAAGGATGCCAGAAGGCTGTGGCAATGCTGGAGTTGCTTTGTGTGTGCCCTCACACCTGGGTGCATGCTCAAGTCAAGCTGAGGATTTTAGGTCAGTAGGCAAAGTTTTGCAAGTAACCATGAAATGCACTGGTGATTGTTGTTGCAAACACAAATTCTATTTGACTTTTTCTCAGAGGTCCTGAGAGTAGCTCTAGGAGCGGCATTTTTTCACAAACACAGAAGTTTGATGTCTGCTGTGGACTTTTTTTTTTTTGGACAGAATTTCAAAGAATTCAGCAGCAAAATGTGATGTTGTTTTGTGTTTCTTTTTTAAGTAAAATTACGTGTCAAAATCTTTAATTAGATTTCCACCGTTTTGTTCTTATTAATGAAAGCAATTCTACTCTCTGAAAAATAGATCATTATGAATTAACTTCTACATATTTAAGGTTAGAGCTGGATATGATCATATAAATAGAGTGAACTTCATAAAAGCTAGGGAGAATTAAGTTTGTGTGTTGTTATCACTGTGGCCTATTAGCTTTACTGACAAACGAAAGCAAACTGTTCTCTTTATTAGTTTTAAATCCATGTAGTACAAGGCTCATTTTTTTTTCCCCTTGGCTACTTCTCACAAGTTAGTCTCTCACAGGCCACTTTCTTAAACCTTTTGGTGCAATAACTATTGTGAAATGAAATTTCAGACCGCGTTGCAACACACTGACTATTTTCTTACCCATTTCTCTCAAGGCAAGAAACATTTTCTCTCTATGGAAGCTGCTGTAATGAATAACCTCTACTAATAGATTGGAGTGGGATGGGGAACAGCTTTTGAGTTTGAGGTTCTTCACTAAATGTGGGAAGTGTTGACGTGTGAGCGAAGCGATTGCCGGCTATTTAATATGCATCTGTGAACCAACTGTAGAATCTCATGCTTTGCCTTTTGATTAAAAAGGAAAAAGGTTAGTGAGGCACAGTCTCTGTGATCTGAAGTATAAATCTGCGTATCAGTATGATGGCCTGTGTTGGAGAGCCACCTCACCAGGAGTTGCTGAAAGCGGTTCCTGCTGCTGACTTTCCCTCTGACCCTTGGAGTTTAAGCTTAGCCTTGCTCACACTTGCCTTCCTGTAGCACCCCTGGGAACCAGCATGAGCTGATCCAAGCTAAGACCTCCCAGAAGCTCAGTTAAGAGATCCGGCATGGCCCTGGATGGAGAGTGCCTCTTAATTCCCCAGTTACACTCAGACACTTCTAGCTCAGGCCCCAGACTGAGTGTTCTGCAAGTTATGGATAAGTTGGTTTCACCTATGGGCAACACAGCAACAAATGTATTATGAATAACAGAATAAATGAATGGCACTTAATCTACTTATCCCAAGGCTGTAGCTGATGGATCTCCCTGGTCAGCTATGCGTCTTTTCTTGATAGTGACCATCAGAGTTTCAGGTTTTCTGAAGGCTTGCTTTCTTGATAGAGGAATTTTTTTAAAACTCTTATGGAGTCTGCATGATCTTGGTTCATTCACTCTGAATCTCCTGTTCCTTTCACACGTAGGAGATAGTTTGGAAGCCATAATATCTAAGCATTTCTTTTCCACCAATGGATAAATGTTCTTTTGCTTTAGCAGCAGTTGCCTTGTGCACGGAGCTGTCTGATGAGCTTCGATTCGGTGAACTCTGCAAGTTTCTCTCCCCCTCCATTTCCTGTGACTACTCACATTTCTTATTGAAGAATGCCATCTTTCATGTTCCTACTGCTCTGCACCAGTCTGTGTGTTTGAGCTGTATGTGGTCCTGGCCTTTGAGCAGGCTGGCTGCAGTTCGTTACTGGGTTTTGATTGAGACCAGACATGGTGGTGGCTGTTACCACCATAGGGTGACAAGGGTCAGAGGTGACTTATTTCCATCCTCTTAGGTAATCTTAAACACAGCGACCTTCAATCTGTGCCTGTCATCCAAAGCAGTAGACCAGAACCATGTGCAAATACAGTGATTCTGCTTTGAAATTAAGACATTTTTTTTGTCTCTGTCGAAGTCACCGAGGATCTGTGGATCTTGAGCGCAGCTGATAAAAGGAATAGAGCTGGCCATTTATTATTTCAGCTAATAAAAGAGGATATTGTATATTAGGTTTTTCACATTCCAAGGCCCCAGCAGCAAAATGAAGGTTAAAGGCGCCCGATATTCACAATTAAAGAATGGAGTCTTTGTTTTTAGCATGGTATGCAGCTGGGGCAGGAGGAATAGGCCAGGAAATGAGAACCAGGTGGCTTGGGTTTGATTTTTTTAAGACCAAAGAAATGACCTTCAAAAAAGGCTATTTCCTCATTCAATAAAGAGAAGTTAATTATATACAAATACATGAAGTTACTCTGCACACTTGTTTGCAGATGTTTCTATATATTTATCTTGTTTTTCCACAGAAAAAGGATGGTGATGAACAGATATGTCTTGAAGCCTGCTGAAATGTAGCCAGCAATTTCTGTAGCACCGGGTTCTTAGTTAATTCTGACAAGAGCGGAAGGTAAGTGATATCCTGTGAGAAAAGACAGAACTTTTTGGCTTGCTGAAGTAAATATTAGGCATTCAGCTGCATATTTGTATTACTGTTAAATATTTCAGTAGTAATACTTTCATTACATACCACAAATTTTGTGTCGGGACACGGAGAAGAGCACTTACACGTAAGCAAAATGACACACAATTGTTTCTTGTCATTTTCTGTTGACTGTTGTATCTGTTTCAGAAGACATAGCCACGATAACTTAAACTTAGCTTAAGGCAACTGTAACATAAAATGACAATTTATCATTGAGCGCAATGACCACTTTTTCAGGTGCTCTTTTCACTTAAGCAGATGTGCTAAGTGTATTGTCCCCAGTTTAACAAGTTTTATTTTGCTTGTGATGAGCTGTGAGGTCACTGTTACCAACACAGCAGAGCAGTTGAAATTGCCATTAGGGCTCTGCAGATCTCTGTGCTGCAGCTACTGTCTCCTGTAGGGACAGGCAATGTCATAGGTGTTGTCTTTTGCCCAGGTGATGCTTGAGAAGTTATCAAGCTGAGGTGTAAAGCTGGCTCTGGTGCAGGCCCTGGGGTACCACACTGTTCTGTGGTAGCGGCTCACGTGCAGGGGCTCAAGAAGAACTTTCAGGTGGTTGCTGGGGAGCTGCTCTTGCAGTATTCTCCTGGAAGCTGTGCTTCCTGCTTAGCATTTATATCAAGGCTGGAGATGCTTGCTATATTCTGCTCTGCTTTTTGCCTGTGCAAACTAATGCATTGTTAAGCATGTTCAGAACTTGTTGGCATTAAGGCAAAGCATACCTTTTTCCTGTAAGTACTTGATTCAGAGCCCAATTTATCTTAATTAGGGACCGCATTTCCAAGAACTGTTTTCCTTGTCTGCACATGCGCTGTGCTTTGGGAAGTTGTAGGGAATGTTCTGCTTCCAGCACATACAGTGTGATAGGCCCAGGGCAGCAACCGACCCTGATTCATACAAGAAACTCAGGCTGATTTGAGCTGAGCTCTTGAACTCTAATCTGGTATTCTACTGAAGATGCCAGTGATGTTGTTTTATTTATTGGCCCACCAAGCTTAATGAACAAAAAATATCTGTGACCACAGTGCTTTCCTGAGGCTTGTCACCACCCTATGTCCATTCTGACTCTGTTATTCTGTGCATGAAATTGTAGTGGAATGTTTCTGCAACAATTACATGAACAGCATTGTATAATTACCAGATGTCACATGCATTTATGTATATAATGTACTCGCTATTTGTAGGAAGCTGCAGTTAGTAATTGTATAAGCCATCACATGGTTTATATATAAAGATCTCTCAGAAGCACTGTCTGAAAGTTGGAAAATTAACTTTCCAATGTTCATACGCCCACCTTCAATTGCCCATGGGCAAGGAAAAAAAAAAAAAAAAGAAAAAGCATATATGCTCCTGGGGGCAGCTTCTTTTTTTTCTTATTACTGGTTACAGTTTCTTTCCAGGCAACTTTGTGCTTTGGCCATCAGAGACAGTTCTGTAGTACAAACTTAGGAGTTAGTACACTTTCATGTGTTGTTTTTAAGTGTTTGAGGTATGAATCTGCTCATGACAGAAGAATGCTCTGCATCCTTCTCAGTGGTATAGAGGTGTGGAATGCAGTTGTCCACCCTTCAAAAACCTTGTTTTTATGTTTGTCTCTTTCCTGGGACTGGGATTCTCTCTGCCCAACAGCAAATCCATGTAGCTTGTTCCTAGGCTGTGAATGTGTGGAGTCACAGTTGTGTGGGGTATGCAGTGGAAAAATTGACCAACAAACCAGTGGAAAAACAAACCGCCACCACACTTGCCTTCTGGCGTTTGTCACTAGCTGTATGGATGGCACTGATTTGGGGCTACTGATGTTCACTTTCCAAGCAAGGGTTATAAGGCATCAGAGATGCCTCCAGGAGAGGACTGTGCGCTGCAGTGAGGGATACCTCTGTGGTACAGATACCGGCAGCTGGGAGGTGGGTTGGGAATGCCCGTGCTGTTCAGTTATTGAAGAACTTCCTGCCATGTCTGTTCAAGGTTTTACCTTTTTCTCACTTCCTTTGGTTTTCTTGTTACCTGTGTCTGGAGGTTTGCTGCTATAGACTATAGTTTCTCTTTCATGGGAACGAACATGCGTATGGCAATAATATTGCTGTTACTGTTGTTTGTTGCTTGCAAATCCATCTACCTGTAAACACGAGGTGCTTTTATTTATCCCTCCTCCATTTCAGGAACGTGTTCTTTTAGCACTGTTAAGTCCCTGGACCCCTCTCCAGTCCTTTGTTAACACCTCAGCTGTTGAACAATTGTTCCTGACTTTCTATTTCACACTTTTTATCTGTTCATTTTTAATATTGGTTTACTGGTATGGTTTTCCTCTCAAACTCAGTTCTTTTCTTATGCTTACATCCAAACAAAACTGCAGATACCCTAACTAAGACAGAAGTCCTGGGCCTTGCTAGTAGTACCCAATACCGCATGCTTACATCCAGTGCTGTCGTGCTTACCCTGGAATGTGTTTCTTGAAGATGGGGAGTTAAGAACTGGCCTCTTGGCACAGTGTTATGAAAAATAAGGGTCTTGTCTGTTGTCCTGTCAGAAGTGGTTTGATTATGTGCTTGAAATTGGGCAAGCCCAGATGTAGACAAGCAGGGCAGCACCTTATCACTGAAGTACAGTAATGGATAGGGAGATTTCTGGTTCTGCCGAAGGGTTTGAGCAGTGACCCCATTGCTAAACTTTTCAAATAGTGACATTTAGTATCAGTTCACAGAAACCAACCTGAGGGGAATTAAAGGATTCTTACAGTGAATTGGAGTGCAGTAGTTACCTTCATCCAAGAGTTGCTGTCAGAGCAGAACAGGCTCTGGATAAAGCATTGGTCTAAGAAAGAAGAGAGAAGAACAAGTATTTGGCATGCACATTATTCATATTATCTGCTGGTGTTTTTTTTTTTTTTTTGTTGGGGGTTTTTTTTGTTTTTTCTCTATTTGTACTGTATGTAGTTACTTTGAGAAGTCCCCTTTTCATTTTTAACTATCTTGTACCTCTGGAAGTTGACACTTCTCACCCAAGTTTCTACCATGCCCCATCTATGGGAGGATAGTACTTAGCCTGGGGTAGCAGTGGGCTTAGTCCTGGTTTTAGGGCTTGCAGGAAGGAGCACCAGGATCCGCCTCCTGAGCAAATGGGCAGGTGCAGCTCTGTGAGGGGCAATGAGCAGGGAAATGCTGTAGGAGTGCAGCTCCAGCACCCAGGCTGTGTGCAGCAAGGAGTGCTGTGCCTGTGGTGCTTGCAGTCCCCTCCTCTTCCTTCTTCACATGATAGTGAAGCTGAGCAGTGTTTCCTTTTGCCTGTTAGTTGTGTGGTCTAAAAAGTGTTTCAGTTTAATAACTGCTGAAAATGTAAGTATTTACTTGCATCCAGGGTCTGCAAGGCATGCTGGCAGCAGGGGTTCCTCCCTGCAGGCTGCCCACGAGAAGGCAGCTGGGAGCCCAGCTGGTGCTGTATGGTGCTTCGGCCATCCTTTGAAGGCAGATCCCCTTCCCTTCCAGGGCTCGGCTGTGTCTCACTGCTGGGATAAGAAGGCTTCTTGGTGTTCCTTACTTCACATCAGCTAAGCTGTGTTGCTGGAGTGAATGTGGGCCATCTGTCCTGATACAAGAAAGCACAGCCTGCTGTCAGCTATCCTAAGCTGTTAGCAAATCAGCAGTGTGACATGGAGGACTCGGGTAAGGAGTCTCACACTGAACTGCAGGCCATTGTGATTAAAACCAGGCTGTCCTACTTGGCACAGTGGCTCAAGAAGGTGCTGCATTGCGGGGAGCATTCCAGTAATACTGGCATGGCTTTTCCTACCTCTGACCATACCCTCCTCTCACCTCCACACACATCAGTTTGAATCCATAACAAACCATTTGGAAAATCACAGCTTTCTTTATAAGGCAGCACAGAAAGTCACAGCGTCGCTGAAATACAGTGCTGAAACTTGTTTCCTGCATTAGCGGAACTGCAAAACCTGCCAGGAAGTGCTGCGTGGCAGGGTGTGATTGGTGATACGTTTTTTATGGTAGATGTCAGTTACTTGTGCTGTGGTTGGACAGCAGGGTTGAGATGTAAATGCATTATTATATCATCAGTGCTTGCATGCAGGAAAAGAATGTTTGTGATGCTAAGTAAATGAACCAATAATTCTTTATGTTGTCATACACTCACAGTTTTGTTTTGGGAGATCACCGAGTAAGTTCTCACCTTGCCCTTTCCCAGAGATCAAGATTTAACATTGCTGAGTTGCACACTGCTGCTTCATGGCACTGTTTTGGTACAGAACAGTGTTTTTTCATTCTCACTGTGCTCTGGGATTTAGGGAATTAGAGGGGAGCAAGGCAGCTGCACCATCAGCTTAGGAACCCAAGTATCCCTGACCTGCTTTATTCTTGTGCTGTATCTGTGATTATGTCTGGAGATGTTAATAGTGACATTTTCTGGAGCACAGCCATTGACCCAATCTTCTGATCTTGCAAGAGGATTGGGGAGACATCTGCACTCATGCAGAGTCTTACGTATGTCCTTGAGGCATCATGCAAGTGCAGGGCCTGTCTGCATGGGCTGAAACCATAGATTTTTATCTTGGAACCAGGAACAGTGTGCTGTGCTTTATTCCATCCTTCTTTGCATCAAAATATTGTGTGAAGTGAATGTGTAATAGCATACAATTCTGAAAGAACTGTATGTTTTGCTCTGCATATGTAAAGGATACTTAACTTCAAAAAGAAATAACACTGGCATATAGCAGAGACTCCCTTTGTGTGAGTTGTAAAAGGATTCTAACAGTGAAAGACAAATCCATTTAAAAGGGAATTGACTGGACTGCACCAGACTTACTTAATCCCAGGGTGCTGACTTTCCTTCCAGATACCTTGTTCCAACTCACATAAATAGAAGGCCGGCTCCTCATTTCTAAGAAAGGAAAGTTGGGTTGAGTTAGAAACACTTCATATTTTAGTCTCTTGGATCTCTGTCATTTGTTTATTGGAGACACTGGGTTTTGGTAAAGAGCGTGTCAGATGAAGCGATGTTGATGCCGTGTTTGTAAGAGCAGGGTTGTGTGCTGTCCAAAAATGTAGTACAAACAAAGCCGGTCGCCCACAGGACCTTCCGATCTGTGACATTTCTCTGCCTGGGCTTCGCCAGTGTCAGTATGTGCGTGGACTTCCTGGGATGCGTTGTGCAGGCGGTGTAGCATCATTGCTGTTAAGGAGGTTGGTGCTTTTCCACCATTTCTCCCGGTCTCTCTGTGGCTTTAAGAGACACTCCTGAGCTAAAGAAATTCTTTTTTTTTTTTCCCTCCCAGGAACACAAATAATCCCCTGCCAAAGCAATCAGTTGTTTATTCTGATGAATTATTGAAAACAGAACCTATCTCTTAGAGAAACTGAACATGCATCAAAGTCTTATAAAAGTCTCCTTCCTTCTTTGGAAATGAAAAGAGGTTGGGGTAGAAAATGCTTTGTTTTCTTTTTCTTTGGAAACATCCTTATTTGGCATCTGTAAAGCATTTACATTCCCTAGTTCTGGATCAAAGTCCTTTCGTGGCTCATGTTACTTATTTCCTTCTTTAACTGAAGCACAGAGAGAAAAATGGATTTTTCCTCCCTCAGGCCTACAGTATAAGTAAAAAATCAAATCCTGGTTTTTAGCAAGGAAGTAGAAAGAATGAAGAATAAAGCATCTCACGTGGTGAGCTTACTACATCTCAATGTAGTTGGCAGAAAAATCTACACAGACGTGCTTCCAGAATGAGTGCTGTCGGTAAGCACAAGGTTCTATAGTAGTAATGAAGTAAGCAAAGTAAAATTTAGTAAAAAGATGACTGTGCTGCTGGATTTCTGTTGTTCCTCCTGTTCCAAAGGTCTGTGCTCTCCAAGGAGGAGTTTCGTCCTCTTTAGCATGTGTTGCGGCTGGTGCAGTTGGCCAAGTATTCAGATGCAGAATGCAGCTGGGTCAGGCTACTAGAAGCAAAGTGCTGTTTTCTCTTATTGTATGAGTGGCAGGATGGAATGTGGGTTTGGCAGGATTATTTTTTGATACAAGAACAAGAAAGTCCTGAGTCAGCCTTGATGCCATCTCATTCTAAACTTGCAGGAGAGCACAGATAGTTTTGTTTCTGAATGCACAACAAACTCTTTTCATATCTGCTCCTCCTGTTGATTCTGAGCCCTGAAGAGCTTGTTTTCCTGCTTGCTTTCAATGCTCTGCTGGCTATGCTTGTGGATTTTTGCCTTTTGCAGGTAGATGCGTGGAGCTGTGCCCAATCAGCCCTTTCCAGTCTGCAGACAAATTTCTAGGCTGTGGCACTGTGTACCAGCTGTTTGCTATTTAAAACATTACTACAGCAAAAGAGCATCTAATAGCTGTTGCTGATTTGTCTTGCAGGAAAAACTTGAGCATCAGTCATTTCTAGCAAGGCCTATGACTAAGCCTAGCTTGAGGTAAGTTTGTACCATAACACATGTACACCTTTTTCCCCCTAGTTTGGTTCTGAAAACAGATTGTAAATTATCATCTGTTTTTCAGTGTATTCAGATATTTTAATTGTTTACTTCACAGATATTCATCCTGCAGGGTCTTAGTGTGGCGTTGCCTTTCTGTAAGAGGATAGACAGTGCTGCATGGCATGTTTTATATGTAACCATAAAGTAATGTGGACTACAGTCTGGTAGGCTGATTTATGTTTCCGTTAGCTTTCATCCTGAAGATCTGAATTTAATCTAGACTTCCTTCCTCCAGAAATAACATTGGAGACATCCACTGTCACATCATTATCCCTCCAGAGTTCTTGACCACGTGACTCCTCTGATGGAAGGGAAAAACCTCCCTTTGGATTATGAGCTAAACTCTGACATTGAAGGGAAAACCACCACACTGCTCTTCCCTCCTTGATGGCAACTCCATGTTAGTCACTGTGTGCTTCCACACACCCCTTCTAATTAAATGCAGCTCCAGGGATAGGATTTCTTGCTTCATATGACCTGAAGATGTAATCTGGTGCTGGCTTTTGGGTGCTGTGAAGAATCTTGCTGAGTTTTGGAGAAGAGTTTTGCTAGCAGCACAGTCCCAAGTTTTGCTTGGTTCCTAAAACTGGTCTTGGCCCTGGCAGAGATTCAGGCATAGTACCTTCTTCACTTCTGCACACCAAGGATGGTTTGATGTGGATTTCTAGCATTCTAGCTCTTGCAATACTCCCTGATTCCATTACTGTGGCCTTGGGCAGCTTACTTAGTTGTTTCTTTCCAAAATTAATTGTGTCAGCTGTTAGATTTCATCACTGTTGGAACATGTGCATTGGTGGTGTTCTGATGTCTGTACTTAGTACTGGACAGCAGTGACAATTATCAGGTCAATTATCTGAGAGGCAAAAGGATCAAAGGCATGACATCTTCACTAAAATGTTCTCACACAACTGAGATTAGATCTTAGTATCTATGCAAGACTGTGCTGTGTTAATGCAATGCTTCAATGAATTTGATTGTGATGGAAGTAAAAAAGACTTCAAAGCTAGAGGTTACAAACAACTAATTGCTTCAGGTTATTTAGGTGAAAAGAGTATATAGAGACCAGCAGTGTCCATTTAGCTATCAGTGATCTCTTCCCGATGAGTATGGCTCATTAGGTAAACACTGTTTGTACAATTAACTGCTGTTGCACTGAAAGGGTTGCACAGGATGTATCAATGTGACAGGAATCCTACCCCAGGGAGAACATTTGTCCTGAGTTCTTGAAAGGTCAGATGTACTTAAAAGAGTAAGTCGGGGAGAAATAAAGATTTGGATTAAAAAAGGAGTACTTCAGAGCTGATGAATCATATCAGACCATGAGCACTAGAAGATGCTGCTTTTAGAGTCCAACAGTTATTGACCTCAGTTGGAAGGGGAAAAAAAATAGAACATATTAAACTCATACATCATTATCTTGTGCACGAAGAACTCCTAAAAATACTTATACGGCTTTTGATTATTACTATTCAGTTCCTGTTTCCCCTAGAAGATCAACACAGGAGATTAAAGATCTCGCGTACAGCCATAGATGGAACAGGGCTGAGAAAACTTGAATACTGAACTTCCCTCTCACTAACTTGGTTTTGATCACCCTTTCCCCGCCCTCCTTTTTCCTTTTTTCCCCCTTTTCCAATGAAAAACTTCAAGCAGAACCAAGGAACTTGACATTTCACAGAACACAAGGACAGGAGATGAAGTTTAAACCTCCAGCCAAGCAGGATAATAACCCAAATCTTTCTTGCCAATGAAATACAAGGTAGTACAGGGCAGTATAGCTTTTTCTCCCCCTTGTCCTGTCCTCTCTGCGTGGTGTAAAACCTTGTCCAAAGCCCTTGAAAATCAGTATGTCTTTCTGCTGACTGAACTGGTTTCTGGATGGAGCACTGGGCTACGTGACAGATTGCTGAAAATTTTCTTGCAGATTATTTTCAGGGATGGTAAAGATAGGTATGTATTTGCATGAGCCACTGATGTATTACGACAGCCTAATGTTGGTGAAGTACATTTTTTGGGAGATGAAGAGACTAGTGTAACCAGAAAGGAATTACTCAGCTCTCTAGCTGTCACCTGCCTTAAAACTTCACTTGTTTTTTATGCAGTCATCTACAAGAGAGGTACTAGCAAAGAAAAATGGTACAAACACTATAACATTTGGGGGAGTGTTTATTCCTTTTTTGGTTAACGCAGCAGAAGGCTGTAATAGTTAAGAGTTCAGCTTCAGATTTATTGTTTCCAGATTTGTTGTAGTGATACTTACACATTTCTCTAATCTGACTCCCACAAGAGAAGGAAAGAAAGCTCAGTAGGATGTGTGTGTGCTGCTGCTAGCAGATAGGCAACAGGGAATGAGCAGAGACATGCTAGATACACTAGAAATCCTCAGAAATGGTTGGCAATAACAAATGACTCTTCTGGCATCAGTCCTATCTTTCATCCGTGCTCAACGGGGGCACTGCTAAGGGAGATGCTGAGTGTATTTCCTTGTCTTTCTTCACGAGGCAGATGCCACTTGAATGCAGCAGCAGGTCTGACTTGGGAGAGCAAAATGGAGCAGAGCTTCTGCTGCTCAGCTGTGTGGCAGGGCAGGAACAGGGGGGTGGTGGTGCAGACTTTGGCTGCCTTTGAGCGACCACATCCTGTCAGACTGTGGAAACATCAGACTAATGTAGAGATCCGTCTGAGATGTAGACGTGCATGTGGGAATCTGGCAGATAATTTGCAGACGCATTTATATTCCTGCAGGAGGAATTCCTGGTGCAGGGAAGGCTCCTGCCCTCACTCTTGCTCGGTCTGTTCACCCGCTTCCCACCCACGTCCCCATTCTCCATAGCATTTAAGTACAGTGCAGACAGATTTATTTCTACAGGGGTGTTTTCCTTTCTTCTAGTGCTGTGCAGGAACACTGTGTGTGGCACAACAGAGAATTGGTATCCAGTCTCCTACTTAAGTCATTGTCCAGACCAAGACTTGCACTATTACACTACGTGAAAGCATTGCATAACAATGCATAACAATGCATAACAATGCAACAAAACACGTCCCTGGCAGTGTTCAAGAGGTGCCTGGATGAGGAGCTACAAGATATGGTCTAGTAGCTTGTGGTACTAATAGGAATGGGAAGGCGGTTGGACTGGATGATCTTGCAGGTCGTTTCCAACCTTGTGATTCTGTGAAAGATATAACAGAGATATAAAGAGCAGATTGGTTATGATGATGGTTAAATTCTGTTGAAGTTGCGTGTTAAAATCTAAGTGTTTGCAGGAATTTACTGAGCCCAGTGGTTGTGGGAAAGCTGGGTGCTTTCCGACACAGCCTGACAAGGAAGTGGTGTGCTGTGCATGAGTGGCTGCTAGTGGCAAATGGTATTCATCCAGTATCAGATGGAACTGAAGGAACTTTCTTTTTACTGTTTTGTGTGTGTGTGTATATATATATTTATATATATATATTTTTACATACATGTGTATGTATAAAGGGGGGTAGAGGCAAGGCCTATGGTAGCAGATCAGTGTGCTACAAGGCCTGACTTTTGTGGACAACAAATTAAGAAATCTCAGTACAGAGAGCTGAGAAATATTTGGGGAAATTCTGTTCTTCCTTGCTGTTGGCCAGAAATTGCCTAAACACAAACTCGAAGGCTTCATATTCCTATTTTTGTGAGTGTGTTCATGTTTCACAGAACCCTCCTAGGACTGAGCACAAGAGGAAGTGCACCAGCCAGCTCAAGAAGGTTTCTTTCAGTTTTCCCATCAGACCTGGTGTGGCTTTCTCCTTTCCAAGTACAGTTTTAATCCAAGACTACAGTATCTGGCAAGATGAAGCATGTTCTCACTAAGGCTGCTGCACACCTGTTTTGATGATACTTGCTAATATCTTAGTATGGAAAGTCAACATAATGCTGCCAGTTTGAGAGCTGCAGATGTGGCCATTACTTGGAAAATTAGCTCTGTGTATGGATGTTTTTGTGCCTTTTGTTTCCCAGAAAGGACTGCTGACTGTGCTGTGTGGAAATGTGCTATGAAGGGGGGAATGGTTTTAAACTGAGACAGAGGAGGTTTAGGTTGGATATTAGGAGGAAGTTATTCACTCAGAGGGTGGTGACGCACTGGAACAGGTTGCCCAAGGAAGTTGTGGATGCCCCATCCCTGGAGGCATTCAAGGCCAGGCTGGATGTGGCCCTGGACAGCCTGGTCTGGTGGTTGGCGACCCTGCACATAGCAGGGGGGTTGAAATGAGATGAGCATTGTGGTCCTTTTCAACCCAGACCATTCTATGATTCTATGAAAATACTGTTACATGAACCAGAGCCGAGAAGCAGTTGAGTAGAACAGCTCAACTACTGAGCCAGCTCAGAACAGCATGGTAACTTGGAGGCCTCTGATGTAGCTGCCTGTGATATTCTGTGAACAGGAGGGGAGGATGTTGTACTTCAAGAGAAATTTTGGACTCCTTTACTGTGATGGTAATAACTATGGCAGTGAGCTGATGGCTGATCTCAGCACTTCATGCAAATGCCATTTCAAATGGATGGCGTACATATAAAGATAAGGACTTCTCTACAATGAGTGCTACTCCCCTAATACAGAGTGTGAGCACTTTTCTTGTCATATCCACCAAGTTTAACTGCAGAGACGATGCTGTGTTGAATGTGAAGTCCTCAGAAATAGGCCTTGCTCAGTGCAAGAAGTCCCCTTAATTTTTCTCTCTTCTCTTTTTTGCTGCTCTCAGCTGGAAGTAACTTCTGCTTGCTTCTGGCCTCTGTGTGGTGAGTGTGGGTTTCCACAGAGCCTGGGCAGGACTGCCAGGCTGAATTTCTGGGTTGGATCAGTGGGACACAGCGGCGCTGTGCTCCTTAGTGAGTGTTGTGACACAGAGCAATCTGCTGCTGTGAGCATGGGGCTGCCGTGAGGAATACCGTAGGGGGTGCAGATACTGAAAGGAAAAGGGCCTGAGTTCAGACGAACCGAAGGGCTCCTGGCTTCCATCTTGCTGCTCTCTTATTTTTTGTTTTCCTTTAAGGAGCTGGTGTACAGTGACATGGGCTCTCTGTTAAGACTCCTTTAAAATTGATGGAGTCAAAACGCAATTTCTGTTAATTTAAGCCCCATGTATAATGATACCGGAGAAGCCCAAAGCTAACGTCTGCTTCCTTGCAGGATTGATTTTGTTCCACGGAATGTTTCCCTTTTTTTTTTAACTGCTCGCGGTCCCCCATTCTGTGACCGCGGGTCAAAAAGTCACCACGCAGTTACAGCGTCTGTGTCTTGGGGCGGGGGGATGCGTGGGGAAATACAGCCCGAGCACGGCGGGCAGGGCACTCTGCAGGTGCCCGCGGGTCCAGGCCTCGGCCCGGGGCCGCCCCCGGGGCTCAGGGCGGGCTCTGGCGGCGCCGCCCCCGAACGCCGCCGCGCGGGACAGCCCCGGGTCCGCGCCGACGAGGCAGCGGGTGGCGGCGCGAACAAAGGCGGCGGCAGGCGGCGGTGCGGCCCGTGCGAGGCGGCTCGCCCGCTCTCTCTTCCTGGGCAGGGCCGCGACGGGCGAGGC